>APFE031601689.1:172911-222182 GCA_000404065.3 Pinus taeda | reverse complement strand
CTTTGTGCCATTTCTATTATCCAACCAGATTGGATAAATGAAGAAAGGGATGAATGGAAGAATGATGAAGAAGTGTGGGCACTCATTCAAAAGTTACAACAAGATCCCAATAAATCTGATACATTTAGCTGGAAAAATGATTCGTTATGGTACAAAGATCGCTTATACCTATGTAATAAGTCCCAACTCAAACAAAAGGTTCTTATGGAATTGCACACCTCTCCCTTAAGAGTGCACTCAGGATTTTTAAAAACTTACCATAGGGTTAAGAAGGATTTTTTTAGGATGGCCTTAAAATGTATATTCAAAATTTTATGGCGGAATATTTTGGTTGCCAACAAAATAAAGTTGAAACAATTAAGACCCCAGGTCTATTACAACCTTTATCCATTCTAAGTCAACGTTGGGAGGAGGTTTCAATGGATTTTATCATAGGTTTACCCAAGTTCGAAGGAAAGAGTGTCATCATGGTGGTAGTTGATAGACTTAGCAAGTATGCACACTTTTGTGCATTATCTCATCCATTTAAAGCCAATACAATTTCTACTGCATTTATGGAAAAAATTCAAAAGCTACATGGAAACCCAAAGATTATTGTAAGTGACAAAGATCCCATTTTCACTGGAAATTTTAGGACATAATTATTTTTTTGTCTTGGTACTCAGTTAGCTCATAAATAATCTCATCATCCTTAATCTGATGGGAAAACTGAGATAGTAAACACATGTTTAGAAGGATATCTTTGTTGTTTTGTATATGATAAATAGACACAATGGGTCAAATAGTTGCATGTGGCTGAATGGTGATATAAAACATCCTTCCATACTGCAAAAAAAATGACCCCATTTATGGTACTTTATGGATATCATCCACCGTCCATCACATCATATTTAAGAGAAAATTCTAAGGTTCAAGTAGTGGAATATCACATCGAGTATCAACAACAAGTTCTCCAACTCTTAAAGGATAACCTCACTTTGGCATAGAATATAATAAAACAATAGGCAGATAGATCAATATTGCAACGAAAGAAGTTTTGATGTAGGTTACTGGGTATTTCTATGGCTACAACCATATAAACAAATGTCCTTGAAGCAAGCTAAGAAGGATAATAAATTATCACCAAAGTATTATGGTCCATACAAGGTGTTGCAAAATATTGGTACTATGGCATACAAATTGGAGTTTTCTATAGCTTCCCGAGTGCACCCAGTTTTCCATGTTTCATGCTTAAATAAGGTTATAGGTGATAAGCTCCCAGTTCAAACAATATTGCCAGAACTTGACGAGGAAGGAAAAAACGTATTGGAACCTGAAGCAGTGACAAAAACAAGAACTTGGCAACTAAGAAATTGATCAATTTCAAAGTATCTCATCAAGTGGAAGAAATTACCCGCTAAAGATTCCAAATGGGAAGATGAAAATTTTATACAAAAGCATCCATAACTACTCAAGCATTGAGGACAACACTATTTTGAAGGAGAGGGGCATGTTAGGTCCCTATAATACTAGTGACTCCCCAATTACTATTGTCATTGTAGCCCTTATTGTTATTCTTGTGCCCCTATTCTCCCCATATTATTATTATTGTGCCCCATAAAAGCCAACTATTGTTATTCTGGTTCCCTTATATTATTATTGTTATGTCATCTTTGATTATATTGTGACCCCTTAGAATCCTATATAAAAAAAAGCAGTTTTGTCATTTGTATCATCAAAGAATTATTCATTTGTGTAATGTAAAGGAGGTTGCCCCATCGAAAAGGCTGATTTTGAAGTTGTTTATCTATCTTTTATTCTATTTTATGAGTTGGTTGCATAACAGAGATAAGAACAATTGATTTTTTCACAAACAGATTACCTCTAGGTGACAAGAAAACACAATTTGGAGCATAAAATCAAAATAAAGTGAAAATATTTTTAGTCAATCAGATATTGAAGCAGAGGCTAGAAACTATTTCAACAATTTATATTGATGTAGGGCTCAGGTACCATTTTGTAAACAACTAAGAGTGTGTGAGATTTTCCCATCCTGGTATATTCTAGAGGAAAACAATCATATGGAACGCCTTGTAACATAGGAAGAAGTTCTCCAAGTATTTAAGGATATGGCCAAAGGTAAAATCCAAGGTCATGACAGATGGACCATGGAACTTTTCTTGCACTTTCATGATATAATGATCGAAGAGCTTACTAAGATGGTTGAAGAGTCTAGAGGAATTGGCTGGGTGTATGGCGCCACAAATGCTACCTTTATTTGCCTCATTCCTAAGGTAAAAAAATCGATATCATTCTATGACTATCACCCAACTTCATTGTGTAATACTATTTATAAATTGATATAAAAAACAATTGCAAACTGACTTAGCCTTTCTTATCCAAACATATGTATGTGTAGAAATTTGCTTTTCTTAAGCATAGGAAGTTCCTCGATGTGATTTTAATTACTCAAGAAGTCATACATTCAATCAAGAAAAACCATATGGATGTTTGTCTCATGAAGATAGACTTAACAAAATCCTTTGACCGTGTCGACTCAGAACTTTTGTTGATGATTCTGGAGAAAATTGGTCTGGGATGAACAATGATTAACTAGATTAAAACATGTATAAAATTTACCTATTTTTCCATCTTGATCAATGGCCTTCCTACATATATTTTTTTGGCCTCTTGGGAACTTAGACATGGTTGTGTGATGTCTCCAATTTTATTCCTTATTATCATTGATGGCCTAAGCAGAAAAATTAAGGATGCTCGATGTCATGGTATCATTTCAGATGCATAATAACGACTATAGGCACCCTATCCCACTTGATCTTTGTGGACGATTTGATGGCTATAGGGAATGAGGATCCCAAATAATGGCTAGCCTTCTATGATCTCCTTCAAGATTTTGGTCTTGCTTCAGGCCCGTTTATGAATAAATCCAAGGCCTCTCTGATATCAAATGATCCAGATGCAGCATCGGCCTTATAGATTACCAATATTTTTGGGGTTAAAATTGTTCACATGGATGAAGGATTTTGATACCTGAGTTTCATTTTGAAACCGAACAGTTAAAAAATCGGGACTAAGATTGGCCTATACAGAAGATCAAGAAAAGGAAAAACAATTGGGCACACAACTAGATATCTCTTGGGGGATTACTTGTTCTGATTAAATCAATCGTCCACAACATCCCCATCTGTTTGATGCATATCTTTAAGCTTTCAAAGGGTGTCATAAACAAACTAAACTCTATCACATCATGTTTTATGTGGGTGGGTACACATAGAGAGTGAAAAACCACCTTTCTAGTATGGAAATAATTAATCTTCCTATTGCACTGGGTGGATGGGGGACCAAAGATATTTCTTCTTTCAACTTGGCTCTTCTATTAAATTTTTTTTGGAGAGAAGTCACTACGAAGGCCTTTGGCAACAATTCATCTATGCTAAATATCTTTAGAATCAGGAGCTCATTCACTGGATGCATGTTGGCACTCCAGATCCTTTACCAATATCCTATTCTAGGAGTATCCTTCTTTCGACAAAGCACTGTTTTTTGGAAATCTTAGATGACCAGTTGGCTCTGGTTCTACTCCAAAAATCGGCTTAGGCTCACTCTTAGGTCTGAATGATTCTCATTTACTAGCTCATGATCTCATTACTTTCTTAAATAACAAGGGCTTAGTTGTGATCAAAGTTATAGCAAATGCTGCTCTCTCATCTCGTTTCCATACACACTAGAAAGATGATCTTCATCTTGAGATTCTTGAGGCCCTGAATCCAAAAGGGAAAAATTATTCATTAATATTAAACTCTATGGGATAGTCCTCTCTCCCAAAAATGACAGGGTTATATGGTTTGGGGGATCACAAAAGGGAGGGAAGCATACAATACAATCACTCATCCCTTTAGATAGATTATGGTTTACTCTTGGATGGTTCAGGCTTGGAAATGGAATCCCCCCCTGAAACCTAAATGTTTCTCTTGGCTAGTAGCTCATAAACACATTCTCACCTAGGAAAGTCTATGCAAGAATGGCTTCCAAGGCTTGGGCTGATGTAGCCATTGCCTGTCATCTGGAGAAGACACATATCACCTCTTTATCCTCTACCCCTTTTCCTCTTCAGTGTGGAATTGGGTGCTCCAAATGATGAACTAGCCTGCTGCTTTGGAAGGTCTGAATATTAAATCTTGCCTTGGTCAGTGGACATTGGACCATAAAAATCATTGTGCTTTGGCCTTCTTTATTATTTGGGATATCTGGAAGTCTAGAAATGCCTATATATTTGATCAAGTTTTGCCAAATATTTGGATGACCTATTACAACATCCTTGCTTACTATTCAAAATTCTTGGTTCCCTTGTCTTCTAATCACATTCTTCCTCCCCCTCATAGAGACCTTTGGTCAACCTACCCTATGGGTTTCTTTGATGGTGCATCTTCCTTCGACTCTTGTGGATGTGGTATAGCCATTGACACCAACCCTAAGATCTTCTATAGATTCTATTAGCACTGGGGCATCAGATCCAATACTTAGGTTCAAACTTCTTACTCTTTTGGGGGTTCCTCACTGTGCATTTTGGCTTGATCTAAGGTCCCTCACTGTTTTTGGTGACTCCAAATCAGTTATAGATTAGGATGATAACACGGGCTTTGTAAATTCTTTAGCTCTTGATCCTTGGAAGCTCCACATCAAAACTTTGTTTGCTGAATTCCATCATCTTTCTATCTTGCATATCTATAAGATCCAAAATAGTGACGCAGATCGCCTCTAAAAAATGGGTTTCAACTCTGTTCCTAATCAAATTATCTTCCAGTAGTTCGACTTTGGAATTTAGATAGGGGAAGGATTCATCCCAATTTAACAAGGTCCTTTTGTACAGAGGAAACTCTGTCTCTTCCCTGTTTTATTTCTGGACTCATCCACAGGGTTTTTTTTGGCTGAAAATACTTTTGTCTGGTTTCCTTTTTGTCATGGAAAATGTTGAATTGGATCTTCTATTGTCAGTTTTTTTAATTTTGTTACTCTATATCCATGATGAATGGACTTACTTATCCATGACGAATTGACTTACTATTTAGATTTTTGCTGTTCGCTTTGGCCATTGAGAATCTCTTTCTTTAACAATGTACTTACTCATTTTTCATAATAAAAACTAGTTTTTTCTTTGTGGAAAAAATCAGTATGCCCATTAAATAATACTTAGTCATGGGCTACACCTCCATTGAAATGTCAACGATAATATGCTAAGACAATTATTACTATTAAAGACATACAAAAATACTAGGTATGGAATGAAGAAGGATGAATGTAGTTCCTAAAGAATAACAACATTGTGTGGGAGCATTATAAATACAAGAAATCATTGCCAAAGTTTTGATGTGTTCCAATCGAGTGAAACCCCCACATCTCATCATGTTTTGTCTGCTACAAAAGCGGTTTTCAAAGTCACTGAAAATTTGGAAGACTTTTGAACATTAACGTCTATCTTAGGATAATTGGAATTTAGAAGCAAATCAAAAGTGATTGGTATATAGAGGTTTTAACTCAATGTTGAGTGTGGAGGATGCTTCTTTCACACAATGAAAACTTTCATGGTAAGCTCTGCACTGATAAATTCATGGTGTTGATTACTGTGTGGGCTAAGGTTCATGGTGTAAAGAAATTTTCCCATTGGTCGATTAACAATGACATTTGATTTTACACAATAATTATATGCTGTCTGATTTTTTTTTTTTTTTTTTAAACTGAAGTTTTATTTATAGAATTTGAAAATAGAAAACACATTTAAATTTTTTCAATTAAATTTATTTTTCAAATACGTTTTATTTATCACTATAAATCCTACGAAGTCTCTTCATGAAAAGCAAAATAAATATTTAATGAAATTAAACGTAATTTCTTACAGAACACGAATACCAAAGCCAAATACACACCTGGTGGGATATTGAGTATTTTTTAATCAACAAGATTATATATTATATAAATTTAGAGGTAATTGATTCTAAAACACAAATACCTTACAGAAACAGAAGATTGGCGACATTGTGATATTCCCTTGGTAAAAATAATTATATGTTATATTTAAAAATAGATATATATCTTCCCTTGGTACATTGCTGGTAGTTCAATGTATATCTATCTTTCATTTGTGGCAGTTCAATGTACATCTTCTCCACACTCATTTTGGTGGAGATTGAGTTATACTATAGTCAAAGCATTAGTTCGCTTGTTTGGTTCTAGTTGGTGAATTCTACCGTCTATCGAGTTGAAATGGTTTGGTTAGAAAAAAATGTTTCATTATATAAATATATTATAAATATATATATATATATATATATATATAATATATATTCTACTAGCGTGGTCATGTTGAGCACACAGAACCTTAAAAGAACAAATATTATTAAGCTATCTCCATGGAAGCCATACCATTGAATCAACTGTGTAGGTGACCACCCATCATCATGCATCATTTTCTACACCTACACCACCTAATACATTAACATAGGCATAATTTAATGGAAGACACGATATACACATCCCATAACATAAACACATCACCATATCCATAATTTCAATTTATTAAATATGAGATGTAAGTGTTGAAATATGGCAACAAGAATATTCCAATTTGAATTTGTCCTTGACTTAAAATTGAGAATTAAAATTCGAATTTAGACTCACCAGCTGCTTGATAAATAATTAATTAATTCATCTTGAGTTAATTAGATGGAGAAATTCAAGCTACAAGTATTAGTGAAGTCATGCAACAATTATTCCTTTGATTGAGGATATTATCCCTCAATAAAAGGAATAATTTGTATTTGAGTTGTAATTAGTTAGCTCAGTTAACTGAGTTAAGTCCAGTTAAATTAGTTCCAAACTATTGGAGGAACTAATTGTGAGTTTAGTCAATTAATGCATGCATGCATGAAACTAGTGTACTCTAGATAACTGAATATTCTCTCATAAATAACTCATGCATGTTAGTTCAGACAAAGACCCAATTGAGATTAAAGGCAGGGGCAGTGTACTATCAGTTGCAAGAATTTTCCTATAAGAAAATCTCTTGCATGCAGAAAGAATTCATTTCTTGAGATTTGCATAGTTTTATAGTGTGTTGGAGCAGTGTGTGAGATTAGTGTCACACAAGGTTACAGTAGGAACACCTAGGGAAAACTGCGCAAGGAAATAGGAGGCTTGGAGGGTAGAGGAAAGGCATATGAGCTGTCTATTCTATCTATGAGTAGCAGTGAGGGATTATACTGAGAGCTGGATAGCTATGAGAGCTAAAGCTTTGTGTAGTCTTGAGATATTTCCACTTGTATGTTAATACATATAGCGGGGATTTTTAGGCGAGGCTTTCCCCAGAGTATTCTTTTGTGTTTCATGTGTATTGATTCTTCTTCTCTGTTATATGTGTTCTATTTGATCTTTCTCAAATCGATTAAGCTTCTGCAAGTTTGATTGTAGAAGTAGATTAAGTATTTTGCTTTAGTATATTGCATTATTAGGTAATCTACAGTGGGAATTTCTACATGGTATCGGAGAAAATGTGATCGAAGTAGTAAATAGTATACTAAAGAAGGGGAAATTCGAAGTTTGAAGTTCTTGGTTGGAGAAGTTGAATCAAATTCTGATCATACCTCTAAGTTCACCAATGACGTTCAATGGCTTGAGACTTGAGTATACAGTAGATGGCAGCTCAAATTATATAGCATGGAAGGATCACATGGAAGTGGTATTAGAAGATAATGGTTTGAAATATTTCATTGATCATGAAATACCCAAGCTAGCCGAAGCTAATGCCCAAGAATTGGCTAAATGGAAGAAGTGTGTGGCAAAGGCAAGGCGAATTCTTCTGGAGGGAGTTTGAGACCATATTGTTTCGAGTCTCCATGGGAAGGAGACTCCATTTTCAATGTGGAAGACATTGAAGGATATCTATCAGAACAGTAGTGACCAGAGGAAACTGGCGCTCAAGGACAAGATTTGGAAAATCAAGTCTGAAAAGGTCGACACTATTTCTATATATCTGAACAAGCTCACCACCTACAGATTTGAGCTTGGTAGTGTAGGAATAACTACAGCTGACGATGATCCGGTGAGTATTTCTCTCTTCGGTCTTCCTAAGAGCTGGCATAGCTAGCAGGACTCTGTGAATGGAAGAGAGAAACTGCCAGATTAGGAATGGATGTGGTCGGATTTGATGCAGGAGGAGATTAGGAGAAGCACCGGAGATGGTTCTTCATCTAAGCATGATGATGAAGAAAATCTAGCCTTAGCAAGTAAGGCAAGGAAAGGGAAAGGGAAGGCTTCCCATTCCAAATCGAGTTCTTCTCATCGTAGGAAGAAGATTGAAAAATATAAAGTGAGATGCTTTAATTTTCATGAGGTGGGCCATTATGCAACTAATTTTCCATTGAAGAAATATAAGAACGGATCCTCAAAAGGATCAGAAGGTGAGGTACTAGCCTCTCAGTTCCAATTGGATTTTTCCCTCATCGCATGTATGGTTTTATCGATGGTGGGTTGTGTTTGGTACCTTTATAGTGGAGCCTCATTCCACATGACCAACGATAAGAGTATGTTTCGTACCTTGGAGGAGAAATACCTCAAGATGCACATAGAGATGGGTGATGACGAGAAGTACAGTGTTTCAGGAGTGGGCATGGTTACTTTTCAGAGGGAGCATGGAGCTCCTGTTAGCTTGACAGATGTGATGTATGTGTCTGGACTGGTGAATAACTTGGTATCAGTCGTGATGTTGGAAGACAAAGGCTACAATGTTGTCTTCAGTAAAGGAAAGGCATTCCCGAGACATATAGCCACAGGTCAGACCAAGAGGATTGGGATTCGAGTGAAGAATCTCTACAAACTAGAGGTAGATGACTGTGCTGCATTGAGTTCAAAAGCAGAATTGGTGCAAATCCAAGACATTGGCTAGTTATGGCATATACGGTTGGGCCACTTGCATCAAGGGGCCTTGAAGATAATGCAGCAGATCTCGACCAGACTTCCCAAAGGTAAACTTGAGCAAGTAGACACATGCAAAGGTTGTACCTTGGGAAAGTATGCCAAGTCTTCCTTTCATGATCGAGACAATCGACTTGAGGCGATATTAGAGCGAGTTCATACTGATGTGTGTTGACCATTCTCGACAACATCCACTGTGAAACAAAAGTATTATGTGATTTTCATTGATGATTTTTCTCGTAAATGCTGGATTTATTTCATGCAGAAGAAGGATCAAACCTTCTCAAAGTTTTGTGAGTTCAAAGATTTGGTTGAGAAAGAATCATGGAATAAGATAAAGGCCTTGAGAAGCGACAATGGTGGAGAGTATGTCTCTCAATATTTTAAGGACTTCTATGCAACATAAGGAATTAAACGGGGATTGAAAGCACCTCATAACCCACAACAGAATGGGGTGGACGAGAGGAAGAATAGAACGATTGTGGGGCAGCTCGAGCGATGCTGCATGACCAAGGCCTACCACTTCATTTGTGGGTTGAGGCATGAAACACAACAGTCTATCTGCAGAATAGAAGCCCACATCACACACTTGGGATGAAGACACCAGAAGAAGTTTTCTCTGGGAAAAGACCAGATGTGAGAACTTCAGGATATTTGGATCATCGGAATTTTTCCATGTGACCAAGGATGCGAGTAATAGACTTGAGACGACAACTGAGTTGGGGATACTTGTGGGGTACACTAATACACCGATAAGATAAAAATATTAATTCACATTTTAACCAATAAACAAAGAGTCTTAAATTAAATAATTAAAATATTTTTCATTACGAATATTAACATTGATATTAATTATCTTATTATATCATATAATTAAATATTCTAGTTTTAATTTTAATTTAAATCATTCTATTTTCTTTTTAGTATTTAATTAAATTAAACCCTAATATTATAAAACAAGTTTGATAAGGTCGACTTCCATTCCCTGTGCATCTCTTAACCATATTTATCCAAGTCCAATGAGATCTGTCCTACATAATTACTGATCTATCCTGATGATGAGCCATGGTGGATGGCTCGAAACGTTGATTCAAAAAATCATGGATGTGAGAACTCCGGAAGAAATCTACACACAAAAAACTAATCGTAGAAGCCTCAAAACAATAACTCCTCACAAATATCGAGTGTACTTGCCTACCAGTCAGAGGACAATGGTATGCAAAGATCTAAAGTTTGATGAGTAGAAGGTGATGCGAGTTTCCCTTGAGAGGGAGCTCCAACTAAACACTGTTGAGGAAATTTTGGTTCCTAAGGAGGAGGAGCCTCAGATTAATGTGGAGCAGCCTCATGTAGAGGTTCTAGGAGTGGAGGCATCCACTCAAGTAGAGTCTTCCATAGATGGGCGGAAACGCTCAAAAGAATCTAATAGATTGTTGTCGGATGCGAGAGAGAATTTGGGAGAACCATCTTCTCGGCGTAAACAGAGGAGGTCACCTGATAGGTACACTGGATACATGGCCCTTGTTGGGGAATGTAATGAGACTGAGCCATCTTCCTTTGAGGAAGTAGTGCAATAGCCGATTTGGGTTGATGCTATGGTGGAGGAGTATGAATCCATAGTTCAGAACAATGTTTGGGATGTGGTTCCAAGATTGGAGAACAAGTCAATTGTGACTTCCCGTTGGCTTCACAAGGTAAAGAAAGATGCTGATGGTAGTGTGGAGAAACATAAGGAAAGATTTGTTGCCCATGGATTCTCACAGGTCAAAGGGATTGACTATGATGATACTTTTGCTCCTATTGCAAGGTACTCATCTATTAGATTGATGTTGGCACTATCAGCATAGATGGGTTGGAAGATCCATTAGATGGATGTGAAGACTGCATTCCTCAATGGCAAGATTGAGGAGGAGGTGTACATAGAGTAGATGGAGGGTTTTGAGACCTTCGATCATGAGTCACATGTGTGTCGACTCAAGAAAGCTTTGTACGGGTTGAAGCAAGCACCTTGGGCTTGGTAAACCAGGATCAACAACTACTTCACTAGGATGAGCTTCACAAAGAGTGAAGCGGATGCAAACCTATACCACATCATGGTGGAAGGTAAGCAGTTGATCATTGTTCTTTATGTTGATGATCTCATATTGACAGGTGATGATCAATTGATCATGTCTTGTAAGGAGGACCTCGCAAGAGAATTCAAGGTGAAAGACATGGGTCTCATGCACTACTTCCTTGGCATGGAAGTGTGGCAGAAGGATGGGGAGTTGTTTATGTCTCAGGGAGAGTATTCCAATGAGATACTCAGGAGATTTTACATGGAGAAGTGCAAGCCCATGCAAAATCTTATAGCAGGTAACTGGAGGAAGGAGGATGCTACTTCAGGAGAAGTAGTAGAAGCTACTGTGTACAGGCAGCTTGTGGGTTCACTAATGTACTTAGTGAACACATGACCAGATTTGTGCTATGCGGTGAACTAGCTGAGTCAAGCTATGGTTCGGCCTACCAAGCTATTTTGGAAGGAAATTAAGCATGTTTTGAGATACCTCAGAGGCACATCTCAGTATGGATTATGGTACAGATGGATAGAGGGAGTGAAGCTACAGGGCTTCACTGATGCAGATTGGGCAGGGAGTCCATCAGATCAGAAGAGCACATCAGGAGGAATTTTCAACCTTGGGTGAACTACAGTTTCTTGGTACAACGAGAAACAAAAGTCAGTTGCACTCAGCTCAACAGAGGTTGAATACATGGCTACAAGTTAGGTAGCATGTGAGGGCATCTAGATGTGGAAAATTCTAGTTGGTTTGTTTGATCAGAGGATGGATCCAACTATGATCTATTGTGATAATCAGAGTGGTATCAAACTCTCTGAGAATCTAGTATTTCATGACAGGTCCAAGCATATCGACATTCAGTATCATCATCTCAGGGACTATGTGGTGAGGAGGATCATGTTGTTGCAATATATTTTGACCGAGGAGCAAGATGCTAACATTTTGACTAAGGCATTGTCAAAGTGTAAATTCGAGTTCCGTAGAGACAGGATAGGGGTGGCAGATAATCCCTTGTTGAGAGGGAGTGTTGAAATGTGGCAACAAGAATATTACAATTTTAATTTGTTCTTGAATTAAAATTGATAATTAAAATTCGAATTTAGTCTCACCAGCTGCTTGGAAAATAATTAATTAATTCATCTTGAGTTAATTAGTTGGAGAAATTCAAGCTGGAATTCTTTGTGAAGTCATGCAACAGTTATTCCTTTGATTGAGAAGATTATCCCTTAATTAAGGAGATAAGGATGAGTTGTATTTGAGTTGTAATTAGTTAGATCAGTTAATTGAGTTAAGTCCAGTTAAATTAGTTCCAAACTGTTGGAGGAACTAATTGTGAGTTCAGTCAGTTAATGCATGCATGTATGAAACTAGTGTACTCCAGATAACTAAATATTCTCTCATAAATAACTCATGCATGTTAGTTTATATAAAGACCTAGTTGAGATTAAAGGCATGGAAAATGTACTATCAGTTGCAAGAATTTTCCTATAAGAAAATCTCTTGCATGCAGAAGGAGCACTGTGAGAGATCAATGTCACACAAGGTTACAACAGGAACACCCAGGGAAAACTGCGCAAGGAAATAGGAGGCTTGGAGGGTAGAGGAAAGGCATATGAGTTGTCTATTTGTGTCTATGAGCAGCAGTGAGGGATTGTACTAAGAGCTAGATAGCTGTGAGAGCTAAATCTTTGTGTAATCCTGAGATATTTCCACTTGTATGATAATACAAATAGCGTGGTTTTTAACTAAGGCTTTCCCCAGAGTATTCTTCTGTGTTTCATGTGTATTGATTCTTCTTCTTTGTTATATGTGTTCTGTTTGACCTTGCTCAAATCGATTAAGCTTCCGCAAGTTTGATTGTAGAAGTAGATTAAGTATTTTTCTTTAGTATATTGCATTATCAGGTAATCCACAGTGGGAATTTCTACAGTAAGTTATTACTAAATATGAGATAAATATGGGATGTAAGTTATGCACAAAACCCAGGATTGCAATGTGAAAATTTTATTTATCTCCATTCTTTATAACGATACAATTTATACCGATGCCTATAAATACCATTTTCGTGAAAGTGTTGAAAAGATATTATTGTCTCATTTATCTACATTGAGTTTTTTGGAAAAGCGAATATATGTTTGTTAGAGATAATGGAGAATATCCTAGAATAGTGAATTGGTTCACGGTACCTCACGATAGGAATTAGTTTCTATTTTCTAGGGTACGGTTCCAACTTCCCTAAAACTATGATTACTATATAATGTGTGATGTACATGGACAATTTAGAGCATTTTGCATATCCAAACTCTCCTCATTCAAAACCTCTTTTGTAGCATTGACCAGTGGGTTTTTCTTATTAATTCAAACATCACTTTTTAACATGGTATCGCGAGCATGAGGGTTTTTATTTTGGACGACCATCACCAGATAATCTTGGATAGTCACAACAATCATTGCAAATCCGTGTTGGCTAATCACGCCGACTGTGCAAACAAAAAAAAGGGGTTGTGTGGAGGCCAAGAGAAGGTTGCGCGGAGGCTGAGGTCTACTGAGAGAAGGCTGTGATGACCCTATATGTGGAGAGGGCGTGCATACTACACAGGATCAACCAGTGCTGGAGGTTGTGGAAAATACCAGAAATCGGACTCTCAGAGATTAGCATTTCTGTCTTTGACATAGATCTGGGGTAAATCTAACACACACACACACACACACACACACACACACACACACACATATATATATATATTTTTACCTGTCAATTTTTTTTTTAATCGCTAAGATGAATAATCAAGTGATTGAAGCATACTCGAATGAGCATAACAAGCTTGATGGGTCCAGTTATGCAAATTGGAAATTGAAGATGCACACTCTGCTAGAAGTGCAGAGTGTTTAGACGATTGCAAATGGGGATGAGTAGAAGCCAACAACTGGATCAACATCGATCCCAGATTGGAAGAAGTGAGAAGGTAAAGCAAGGATGCTGCTGAAGATGTTAGTGAAAGATTGCATCATACCACATATCAGAGAATGTAAATTAGTAAGCAAAATTTGGGGAATTTTGAAGGATTTGTATGAGATTAGGAATACAAATGATCTTCTCTTCCTAAAGAGCAAGATCTTATCCCCGAAGATGGAGGAGAATGAAACAGTTGCTGCCTTCATAGTGAGGATCAAAGATCTAAAGAACAAATTGGCAGACATTGGTGATACAGTTGCAGATATAGATCTAGTAACCATTACCATGAATGGTGTGACCGATGACTACCAAATGTTTATCACTGGGATAAACGCGAGAGAGAAAATCCCAAAGTTTGAAGAACTGACAGGAATATTAATGCAAGAAGAAGAAAGAAGATCGACTTTGAAGCCCCAGAGTGTAGATGTTGTGTTGATGGCAAAGAAGAAATTCTTCAAAGGAAATGGAAATCCACAACAACAAAACGGAGGAAACTCACAGAAAAGACCAAATCAGACTCAAGGTATGCATCCGAATAGAAACAAATATGAAATTAAATGTTTTTATTGCTGAAAACTTGGTCATATCACCAAGGAGTGCACAAAGAAGCAATATCATGAACAAAAACAGAAGCAGAAACTACATGCAGGTCATCTCACAAATGACAATCATGTGCAAAACTTCATATTGTTCATGGCAGAATTTGATAAGAATGTTGATGCAAACATCTGGTATTTAGATTCGGGAGCATCAACACATATGATGGGGAACAAGTAATGGTTCAAATATTTTAAAGAAATCAACAACGAAGCACAAATCTACCTAGGTGATGATAGAAGTCATTAGATCAAAGGGTGTGGGAAAATTTCTGTCATTTTACCTAATGGAACTGTAAGACAAATTCATAATGTCATGTATGTGCCCCGTGTCACAAAGAACTTGATTTCTGTATCCATGATTACAGATCAAGATCTTAAAATTGAATTTTTTAAATCTAACTGTTATATTAAAGATCTGTTAGATGGCATGACGACTATCGCTATAGGAATTTGAATAGGAGGTCTATACAAATTGGATGTAAGAATAGCACCAGTTCGAGCTTTGACAACAACAAGTTTGACTACAGAAGAGCCGTGGCATCAAAGATTTGGTTATATCAACTACAATGATTTGCTATTACTTCAGAAAAAGGAAATGGTAAGAGATCTTCCTCTATTAAAACAAGTTCATAATGATTGTGATGATTGTACATTAGGAAATATGCATAGAGAGGAATTCCCTATTCAAGTAGAGAAGAAACAGAGGGACATACTTGAATTAGTGCGCACAAATATTTGTGGACCCATACAAACAAAGTCATTAGGAGGTGCATTGTATTTTTTACTGTTTATTGATGACTGCACAAAGTTTTCTTGGGTATATTTTTTGAGTAAGAAAAGTCACACATTTGAATACTTTAAGCAGTTCAGAAACATGATTGAAAAGCAAATAGGGAAGCATATAAAAATTCTCCGCTCCAATCAAGGGGGAGAATACAGGAAGGATGACCTTATCAAGTATTTTAAAGACCATGGGATATTACATAAATTCACAGTACCCCATACTCCTCAGTAGAATTGAGTAACGGAAAGAAAGAAGAGAACATTGGTGGAATGTGCTAGGAGCATGTTGAAAGGTAAGGATCTTTCGAATGGTTTTTGGGCTGAAGCATTGAATGTTGTAGTTTATTTGAAAAATAGGAGTCATATAAAGAATCTTGAGTTTAAAACTCTTTATGAAGCATTATATGGATTTAATCCTGCAGTAAAACATTTAAGAGTGTTTGGGTCTAAAGCATTTTCCCATATTCCAAAGGAAGACAGAAGAAAACTAGATTCAAAAGCCATTAGATGTACCTTTATAGGGTATTGTTCACAATATAAAACTTATAGATTATTTAATCCCTCTACTCACAAGATTTTCGTTAGTAGAGATGTCATATACCATGAAAAGGATCATGAAGAATCTGATAAGCACAATGAGGAATGGGATATTCCATTCTTGGTGGAAGAAGGAAATGATGAATCAGGTGACAGAAATGAACAACAGTAGATGTAGTAGCAACAACATAAGTAGGAAGGAAAAGAAGATGATGTAGCTATCAAGTCAAGTTCAGAAAATGATGATGAGACAAGTTTTGAGCTACCCCACCACTTAGGAGATCAGACAGGAAAGCTCAATTTCCTACAAGATATAGGGAAAATATTTTTATAACTAGTATGATGAATGTTGTTGAACCTTCTAGTTATAAGGAAGAAAATGAATGTAGTGAATAGAAAACAGCTATGGAACAAGAATATGAATCTATATTCAGGAACAACACTTGGGTGCTGGTTGAACTTCCTAAAGGGAAACACGCCATAGGTTGTAAATGGTTGTATAAACAAAAGATTAATGCAGATGGAACCATAGATAAATTAAAAGCTAGATTGGTAGCAAAGGGGTATTCACAAAAAGAATGCATTGACTATGAAGACACCTTTTCCCCTGTAGCTAAACTAAATACCATCAAAATGTTGATTGCTTTAACTACTAAGAAACATTGGATGATTCACCAACTAGATGTAAAGTCTACATTTTTAAATGGAGAATTGAAAGAGGAGGTTTATTTAGAGCAACTTGAGGGATTAAAGAAATCTCTTTATGGACTAAAGCAAGCACCCAGGTCCTGGTATGAAAAGATTGATTCATTTTTTCTGCAACTTGGCTACAACAGAAGTAAAAAGGACCCTAATCTGTATACCATGAAAGATGAAAAGGGGTGCATAATGTTGATTTCTTTGAATGTAGATGATTTAATTATTACAGGTGATGTTATTTCTCTAATCAAAGAAATCAAGCAACAAATTTCACATGTGTTCAAAATGAAAGACCTTGGTGAATTAAGATATTGTTTGGGTCTTGAGATCTAGAGAGATTCATGACAAACTTTTTTGTCCTAGGGAAAGTATGTCAAAGGTCTACTGGAAAGATTCAGGATGGATCAGCGTAAGGCTGCAGCAGTACCATTACAATAGAATATTAAACTTCAGAGTGAAGATGGCTCTAAAGAGGCAGATGCGACACTTTATAGACAACTGGTTGGTAGCTTAATCTACCTGACCACTACTAGACTAGATTTGGCTTATGTAGTTAGTGTGCTAAGTCAATACATGTCCAAGCCACTTGAGAGTCATTGGAATGTTGTTTTGAGGTATCTACAAGGTACTATAGACTATGGTATTATTTATACTGATTCCTCTGATGTTAGATTGACAGGATTTACAGATTCAAGCTGGGACGAAAATGTAGATGACCACAGATCCATAACACGCTATGCATTCAACATTGGATTTTGGGTGATTACATGGAGTAGCAAGAAACAAAACATAGTTTCCTTGTCTTCAGCGGAAGCAAAGTATCAAGCCATGTGTGCAGCAACATGTGAGGCAGTTTGGTTGCAGAGACTTATCCAGGATGTCGAGAAAGAATAGAAATATTCAACAACAATCAGATGCGACAATCAGAGTTCAATCAAACTTGCTAATGTTCCGGTGTTTCACAAGAACACTAAACACATTGATTCACAATTCCACTTTGTTAGGGAAAAAGTGAAATCAAAAGAAATCCATCTGGTATATTGTAATACATGTGATAATGTTGCAGAAATTCTTGCTAAGCCTCTTGGAAAAATCAAGTTTGAAATGTTTAGGGAGATGTTAGGCATATTTGTGAACCCCTTCTCCATTAAGGGGGAGTGTTAGATAGAATGGATAATATCCTAAAATAGTGAATTGGTTCATGGTACCTTAGGATAGGAATTAGTTTCTATTTTCTAGGGTACGGTTCTAACTTCCCTAAAACTATGATTACTATATAATGTGTGATGTACATGGACAATGTAGAGCATTCTGCAGAGCCCGACTCTCCTTGTTCATACTCTCTTTCATAGAGCTAACCAGTGGGTATTTTTTATTAATTCAATCATCAATTTTTAACAATGTCCACTTAAGAGCTCTATTAAGGCTCGCAAAGATGAAAGCGAATGAGGAAAATCAGAGACAAGTGCGAAAGCGTGGAGAATGGCGATTTCTCGACTTTTTCACAATGAATTTCTTTAGCATTTTGAATAGGGAAGTGTGGAGCTATGTTACTAGGGATGAGAAACAGGAAACCGACAACAAGAATTTTACGACAAATGAAATTTAGAGGTTTCGCATATAAGAAACTAAGATAGAGACAAAATAAAATTAAAAATAAATAATATAAAACAAAGTATTAATTATAAAGATTTAATGTTTTCATTTGTGAAATTGTAAAAAAGTATTAGAAATATTGCTTAGATTTTTTAGAGAAATCACATAGAGAATAAAGGGTGCATTTCGAACCTAGATCTAGGTTCATCATCACGACCAAGATGAGGAGCAAGATCAACTCACCAATAATAAAGATGCAACCATAAATTCTCAATGATTAAAAGTTTTATAAAAATGAAAGTTAAATGACAAGAATCAAATTAGTTAATTTTGAATTTTATTTTATTTTAATTTATTTGAATTTTAATTATAAAACTTGATATATTCTAACCATTTGCAATAATGTGTTATTAATAATTTTTGTATATTTCAATTAAATTTATTTATGATTATTTAATATACAATATTTATCAATTACAATATATAATTTAATTAATGATGTTAAAAAAATGATATTATTATAATCATTATTAATATAATACCTTATAAACCTTTTAATTAAAAAAACACAAACCCTAAAAGAAAACTTAAATCAACCAAGAAAGAAGAAGGAAACTAATGGGTACAAGAACAAAGAGAAAGTACCCACAAGCTGCTTAACTTCCATCCATTGTCCCTATTAGGAGTTTTACTCCTATTTTCAATTTCAATGGCTTCTCTTAATTTTCGGTGATGGAAATTATCAACCTTCGCGAAGACCTTAGAATCCTCTAAGAAAACATGGTGCTTCGTTAATTCAACATGTTCAGCTAGAGCAGAGGAGCGGGTCCTATAGTGCCTAAGGTTCGTTGTGTGCTCCTGAATCCTTTGTGAAATGGAATGACTAGTCTCACCAATGTAGGGGGTTCTACAAGAACATGGAATTAAATAAACACCATTCATGCATTTGGCATCAATAGGGTCTTTGACTAATCTTAAAGAGATACAAATGGTTCTGAAAGGACTAAAGGTGGAGCCAATCTTTCGCTTCTTAAGAATTCTAGCAATCTTGTTAGCCGTCCCTTGGATTTTTAACCGCGGGCTATTACACTACCATTACCCTTGTTCTACTCCTCAGAATGAAATCCGTGTCCTCTATCAGATGCATTAATCTTCTTGTGTGGTGCTGCATTCTTCTTGTCATCTATATCTTCTGGTTTTCCTCTCTTCTTAACCTACTTTTCCTTATTATTCTCATTACCTTCCTAATCGTGCTTAGACTCAGAATTGCGCTTTGATTACTCATAACAGTGATTCAACTTTTTGATGGCTTCCTCCAATGATCTAGGCTCATCAAACTCAATCATGTCCTTGAATGATATTAGAAATCCACTGATGAATCTCTAAATCTTGGACTTCTCCTCCTTAAGATAAGGCACATATCTCAACAACTCCAAGAATATTATACTATAATCCTCATTGGTCATAGATCCCATCTTTAGCTCATAGAATTTCATTTGCTTATCATCATAGTATCTTTTAGATAGATACTTCTTCCTCGAAAGTCTCTCAACATCATTCCAGGTTAGCTCCAATGCCAATTCCCTTTGACATTCTTGTTGTGTTCCCACCAAATGTATGCTTCCCTTTAATACTAAAAGTATTTATCCTGGCCTTGATATTCTCTAAGTAATCATGCAATCTGAAGAAATTATTCATCTCAAGCAACCAGGCTTCTACATCTTGTTTCTTCTTCATTTCTCCATCAAATGTAGGAGGCTTTGCTTTCTTGAATTCATCTGGCAAGTACTGTTTCTCATTCCTCCTAAATAAATGGTGACGGTGATGATGATTTTGTTTCTATGATATAAAACTCGAATAAAACCCATGGTCATCTCATTTTAGGTGTATCTAAGAACCTACCATCTCTGACTGTATCATCCTTGTCAAACCTATATCTTGACTTAGACCTGTTGCCATATGCCCCATTGGTCCTTTCCTCCTATCCATGACTAATCCTAAGCGATCCCTATCTCTGTAAATATGACAAACTCTAAAGGAGGAATACATTAACCTTTGCTTGTTTCTTCTGTGCCCTAGCAAGTCTTTCTTGTGACTAAATTATTCTATCACTATCCACCTTAAAACTTCTGATCTCTACTTTCAAACTTCTCAATGTGTCTCCTATGCCAGGGGAGTACTCATCACCATGTTTCTCATTTGATCTATAGGGAGAATCACATGAACAATAGTCCACCATTTTTCTTGTCATATTTCATCCTCTACTTCCTGTAATTATACCATGTCAGATAACCAAATATAAACATGATCCAGATACCTCAGTGAAGTTCAAGGGAAGCTATCTCATATACAAAATCAATCCGAATTATCACAACACACACACACACACATAATGAAATCAACATATAAATAATCTTGACATCAACATCATAAAACTCTATATGAAAACACTACCAAAAATGACATGCATGCATGACAACCACATTCTGCTCATCCAGTCCAAGTGTTGAACCTGGCAACTCTGCTACAAATTTGTAACACCACCTCCCACATTTACCCAGTTTCACTGACCTACTAGGGTAAACATGAGAGGAAGATCTACTATGATAGTACCTGGCCTCATAGATCCCATTAAGGTAGTGGGGCCAACTACTGAAGCCAAATGAACATCTCATAACATTCTATAGGGGAAAAAAGTCACTTAGAGGTTGAGTAACCACACCAGGTGGTCAAAACCTAAGCTGAAGACCCTTTTTTCTAACCTAGGTCCCCAAACACTCCCACAACAAGTCATCCCTATTGTTTGAATCCTCCAATCACATGCACAAGTCTGCATCCATGTGGTTGCAACCTGAAATGTCTAGTTTAGAGCATGCAGTCTCAAATTCTAAGCCTAAATTCTAGGTCATCCTCCAGACCACCACCCAAAACTCAATGATGCTTTATAGAATCAATAGTGACATCAAGAAAAATCTATTCATGTAAAATTTAACAAGGAATTGACCTAACTAGGTCTAACCATGACAATGATTTCATCAAACATGTTGAGGACATGTAGTCTACAGGTCATGAATTCATATTAAAACATAGAGGTATGATACTTATCTGAGAATCATCAAGAAGGCCTAATTCCCTCTCATAATAGTTGAAATAAAATCTATTAGCACATATATGTATTCATTAACAAAGAAAAACACATAAATAACCATATCTAATATACATCATATAACTAGTATATAACCAACAAATGAAAAAAATATACACCATGATAAAAAAAACCATGAAAGCCACATAATAATAAGCACAATTAATTATGGAAATACAAGAGGAAAAGAGCTCTTATTAACATATGAAAAATCCAACCAAGTTAGGGACTTCCATGTGCCACAAAACCATAGATTTCACTGAAACAAATCTCTCTTTCAACCAATCACCCCTGTAGCATATTCCAAGTGTGAATGGGGATCTCATGGAATAAAAAAAACAACACCAAACTAGGGATTCTAGAGGAAAAACCACCTCAATCCTCAACTAGTGTTTCCACCTCATAGTCAGACATCACAAACACCAACTAGATTAGTCTCTACCCAAGTTGTCCAGGGATCTAGTACGTTTGTCCCAACCATGGCTTTGGGATCTAATAACTCAACCCACAACCTTCTAGGGATCTAGAGAATTTGTCCAACCAAGGATCCAGGACCAGTAACTCAAGTCGCTAAGGGTTCTAGAGCATTTTTCTAGCCAAGTCTCTATGACTAGTAACTCAATCCAAGTTGTTCTAGGGCTCTAGAGCATTTGTTCCAACCAATGACTCCAAGAACTAGTAACTCAACCCATCTCCATAAGGAACCCAAGCACCAATTAGAAACAACAAGTGGAAAACCCACAACATTATGAATATCCAAGATTGGCAAAGCTAGGAAAAACCACTGTCAATCGAGGAAATCCTCCATGCCAATGACAAATCATAACCAAATAACCACATGCATATACCATGCATGCCAAAAATAGAAAGGAAATGATACATGAAATTCGATACTTGCAAGGAAATATTTTTGTAACTGTTAATCCTGCTGTCCCCTTGCACTTTCCTGCTTTTCCTTTGCCTTGTTTCTACAAATCCAATGAAAACTAAAGATATCCAATCATGCTCCAATAATGCTCCAAGATTTCTCTAAGTGTGCAAGAGTATGAGAGAGATAACAGAGAGAGATCTCCAACATAGAACTGTCAAAGCTAACCATCCAAAAGCTGTGAACTGATCTTTAGAATCCTTTTTATCATTGAGGCCTATATTTTCTTCATTTTCCTCTACTTTTCCTTCAATTTCCTCACATGCGATTTTGTGACCTTTCACCTTCCTTTTCTCTTATTTTCCATTATTTTCATAAATAAATGATAATTAATTCAACTTTTCCTTTTCCAATTTTCATAACCATTTATTAATCACCAGTGATCCCCATCGCTATATCTTTTCCCAACATTTATCTAGGAATACATGTCCCCTAACCTTAGTTATTATTTTAATTATTTACATACGATCTTAAATATGGGTTGTTACAATTATATCATTTAGATCAACGATGACAACCAACAGATGCCATACAATAATGAAGTAAGAAATCCCATCATCCTCCATGATTGAGATTGACATTGAAGTTAAGAAGCCATTATCAGTTTGTAGAATCAATCACTATTCTAAAAGTGTGAAAATCCAGTATGAGTTTGCAAAACTAACCACAAAAATCTACTTTATGGACAATAAGTAATTATAAGCAATGCCCATCATCAAAAGGATCACAATGACAACAATTTGTCATCTGCGATTTTGCAACCTAGCGACAAAATAGATAGGCAAAGTTGCTTAATTGCAACTTCTGAAATCATAATTTTCCTCGCAAACCCAAATGAACTAATTTTCAGTAGAATGCCAATAAACCCAACCTGAAATTCGTACTTCACTAATCTCTATTTTAATTTGAAGAAGTTCATTGTGTGGAGTGTACAATGATATATTTCATTGTGTGGAGGGAGATTCCTCTACACCTATACACTCTGCATTGGTTTAACTCAAATTCACATTGATTTAACTCAAATGATATTGTAAACTTATTGGTTTACACAATGTAGAGTGCTGAGGTGTGGAGGAAGCTTCCTTGCACATGAAAGATTTTATTGTAAGGTTGAAAAAATGAAATATTTGCACAAGGAAGGCTCCACAAAATGAAACATTAACTATTGTATATCAAAATTAATAAATGTTGGAATGTCAAAATATTTCATAAAGGCTAAACTCATTGAAGAAAAAGCCACCAAAAGGAAAATTCAAAGAAGTGTGGAGTGTGGAGTGCAGAGGTGGCTTTCATTGTGCGGAGTACGAAGGTGTGAAGGAAGCTGTGTAGAAGTGGCTTTAATTGTGCAGAGTGCAGAGCAAGACTTTGAAGAGGTGGGAATAACTACAGATCACATAAATGGTTGTGGAGATGAAGCTTTCTCAAATAACAACAAAATGTGGACCCCACGCAAAGAGTGGGGAACTATGTTGCTATGCAGTTGTCACCCTTGTTATAGGATCTATTCATTTCACATCACCCACCATAATTGTTAGGCACTTAAGTTCCTTAGATTAATTCTTGGAAGGACCTATAAATTATTATGTAATTATATTTTGTTTAAGAGCAAACTATTCTATAGTCCTCATTTTTGACTTGAAGTACATGGAACTTTAAGGCATATAAATGTAAAAGAAAACCTTTTTTTGGGCCATTCATAAGAAATTTTCATGGTTTTAACTATTTTTCCTAGTGCGTGTATGAACGATTAGTAGTGGGTTGAGACAATTGTCATATGTCGATGATGAGTCAATATTCTCATAACATAGACCTACTTGTACTATGCCTATTGTATAAGTTCATTTAAAGGCTACAATGGAAGATACATATACTAAATAAATAAAATCCATATTTTATATCACTCATGAATACATTATCCTACTACTATTGTGTTAACACACATCAATATTGAAATTTTGCAAACCATTGTGATTATCTTCCCTCTCTCCCTAATAAACGAATTAAATACAAATTCTATAAAATAAATAAATTCTAAAAAGAAAATTAGTAGTTGGGACCCAACTATTGGGTGTGGAGCCTGATTATCTTCTTTATTCAGAGGTATCGCCCGCATTGGACCCCATTTCCATAATGTGGTGGAAAATAGCCACCCATTTATGTTGCCACAAGGGCGATGACGATTCTTTAGAGCCCCCCTCACCTCACCCCCCCCCCCCCGCCCCCCCAAACCCCCCTGCCCCACCGCTCTGGTGGGGGATCGGGAGAAGCACCCCCGAAGCTAAAAATAGATGTAAAATTGCCTTGTAAAATGTTGTAATTTCGTAGCCAATCTGGGCCATTCATTAGGCTGAAATATGATAGTAGAAGTTATGTTTCATTTAGGGTTTTTTCCCTTGAAGGCAACCCCTCGCTATATATGAGGGAATTTTATTGCGTCTATGTAGATGTGTATTCTGAGCGAGAAAGAGAGATGAGATTGTGCAAGAGCAAAGAGGGAATTACAATGGATCTGTTGTAGGTTGTATCTCTTCCTTTTGCTAGATAATATAAAAGGGAGGACTGACTGTTTCTCTATAAACGTAGCCCAAATTGGGAGAACCATGTATATTTGTGTCTCTATTGTTTTATGTGTTTTCTGTGTTTATATTTTTGAAATATTTTTATGTGTTCTATTGCTCTGTAATATATAATTTTCTAACACATACCTTAAGACAATCACATAAAGAGCCTCTGTAATGTCTGATGGTATTAGAGAAAATTGCGTGGTATAACATATTTTCCTTCACACTTGGATTTTGACTATGTTTGGAATGGAGGTGAAGTTTTTGCTATGAATATGACAAATGGAAGGAAATATAAAATATTATCATAAATGGCCAAGTTTTAAATGTGCCAAAATTCCAAAAAGCATAAGAATAAGGGTTGATTTTGTTTTTTCGTTGCCATACATTAAACTTATATAGCCTCTAAAACCATTCTGGCAAGCATCTCTAATGAAAATTCACATTCACACTATATTGTCTTATTTCCTATGGTCAAAACATAATCACTATTGGAGGGTTTGTAATGGTTACAAAACACTTTTATATGAGTTCGTGGTCATAAGTTTATACCCCCATGAATAAAAAAGGTTGGAGATTATTTAAGTGATATTTATGGTTACAAGGTTGGCAATATTTTTTATATAATCACATTATTGTATAAAATTTTCAAATCACTTATTGTATGTCATGACACATTGTGGTGGCGGGATGCATATATGAGTGATAAAATATTGAAAGAGTTGACATGTCTACAAGTAGCATGATATAAGGGGTTAATATGTGGCAAATGATTCTAGTGAAAAGGCCAAGATTCATAACATACACTTGTTTGATTTCTATGTGGTAACAATGGGTAATGCAATGCAAAGACCTGGCTGGAGTCGACTTTGTTTGAGAAGGAAAATCATAAAAACGACATGTCATCCCACATGTGTTGTCCAAGATTGCATCAAAAATTGTCACTTACAATGGCCAGTGTTTTCCAATAATCTTTGTTTGAGATTGAATTTTAATACCATATTACTTACTACTCTCCTTTGTTGGCACAATTTCATAGTTGTTGAATTTTTTGATCCCACATTTATAAAATATGTCAAAATTTCTCACACCTTCATGTGAATCCTATCCACATAGTACACAATAGATTCAAACTATTGGTGGTTTATAAGGTTGATAAGGTCATTGGTACAAACTAGAATCCATGTTTCATTTATTTTTTTGTCTCACCATCCACATTGACGAACCTTACACTCACCATTACTCTCTTCATTTACTGTCCATAACTCCTCAAGCCTTGATCACTGAATGACATCTTTCATTTCTCGCGAGGTTTCAAGGTCATTGAATGTGTCTAGCTATCCTATGTTTAGTTGCTTCGCTCTCAAACTATCTCTGACCACTACTGTAAGCTGAGGGAGGAACAAGAGATTCTTGGACCAGAAGGAAACTATTCTTGGGTGTTCGAAATTACTAGGTACACCTAAATATGGATAATTTTTTCAATTTTTAATAAGTCAAATTTGTAGTGAGTTTATTGCTTGTTTCTGTTATCCCTTCTATTTTCCTATTAATTTCTTATTTATATCTTAGGAATCCTCTAAAATCCATCCTTCGAAAATAAAGTCCCCCTATTTGTTCATTGGAATGTACCATGAAAAGCCAAGAATTCCTTCTCTGTTATTCTAGAGATCACCACCCTACGTATCATTTTTATGGAAATGCCATTCATTTAGTTTTAAATCTTGGTCTGCATGAAAAAGAAACCAATATTTTCATTTAATACTAAGGTATTTATTTTTCCCTGTGAGTGACTAATGCTATATTTACTGTGCCATGTAGTGCAAGACATTGAGACTTAAGTTTGAGGCTCAAAATCCCTTAGCATTCTTTTGGGACTCCTTAAATTTATATCTATTCTCCACAATTTTTAAATAAATCTTGTTATTTCAATTGCATTTAACATTTGAGCAAGCCATGAAAGTGTTTTGTTGTCACCTATCAACCCTATACAAATAATCCCTGCTTCTGAATGTTATCATTGTCAATAAATTTTGTTTCTTCATGATTATTAAAGTTGTGCATCTTATTCTTTCTTGTCATTTTTTTTGTTTTATTATGAAGGTTATTTAAAAATGGGAATATATACAAAGCCATGCATCTTGAGTGATGTAACGGGAAGACCCTATTCTCTTTTTATATCAAAATTTTCAAAAGGGTTTTTCATATAACTGAGGTTTATCATTGTTTTCTTTTTAACCTGCAGTTTACATACTTTTCACAGTAATGGTTATTCCTCCAGCATAATTTCAGTGAATTCTCTACATTTCAATCCAGATATAAAACGAAACCATATAGTGAAAAATTATTCATTCATTCCATTATATATATCACATAGTGGGAACACTTGAGACCTTAAGGTCTCAGGCACATAATCATGTTGATGGTATCATGGCACTAAACTTGTTTTTCCCAATCCTAAACTGGTTTTTCCCTTTGCGATTGGGAAAAAAAAGTTTTTAATATTCATGCCTTTGTTTGCGAGCCTAGGATTATCTCATTTATTTCACTACATGACAAATATTGACTATTTTATATGTGTTTATTTGTTTAATGTAAGGGGAATTTATACACTATCAATCGAGTGGACAATTTCAATGCTTTATTTATCCATAATTCGTGTATATTTATGATATGTGTCTCCCTAACTCCACATTCTGGCAATAAAAATAACCCTCTCATAGTTGGGTTTCACTCTTTATGTCTACATAATCTTATATGTCTCTCATACCATGAACTGTTTATGTTAGCAGTTGTTGGGAAAATAAAAAGAGCCTCTATTTATGTCTAGTCACTCGCTTTGTTCATTAAATTTGATATATTTATTATTAGTAGTTGGTTATTACAATACACCATGGCTCTATACAATTCAAAAGAATGCCTAGATTCATTTTGGATGTCGTCACTCCTTCACTCCTTTTTATATTATGATATTATGCAGAACCTTTTATTGATTGCATGTGTTTTGATGATGCATTAAGAAATTATCTCTTCCCATGAATTTTTTTCCTAAGTGCATGTTATTTAAAAAATTCATGTAATAGTAGAATTATTGATACTGAAATATTTTATCTTGTCATGACCTGTATAATGTTTCTTTTACAACATGAGTTTTTATAATCGAAACGAAGGAAGGGGAAGAAATAATAGAGACAGAGGATTGGCGATAGGAAGGGATAGAAGGCCTAGAGTTTTGGTTCATTTTGATGGAGACTCAAAATAATTTAAATAGCTGCTCCAAATTGACATTGTGAATTTAACTAGCGAACCTGTTTCTCATCTCCTAGAGCCATCCATCCATAACAATCCTAGTATCATTATTCCAATACCACCTCATGTTTCATCCCCACTTGCAGTTTGTGCCAACGATGGCTAAAAAAAGATCATTTAGCCACAACCATTATGATATGTCCAGGGATGGCCAAAAACTTCATTTCCTCCTCCTCCACCCCTTCCCGAAGCACATGTATCTCACCAATTGTAGTCTAGTGCTTCATGTGTCGTCCCCACTCAAAAACTAGTAGCTCAATCTTCTAAGCCTTTTGTTCAGCCTCCATAATATGTTTCTCAACCTTCTAAGAATGTCATTAATCCTCCTCAACCCACTGCCAACCTTAAGAAGAAAATATTTCAAGTCACAAGATCAGACTCCTCCCATGGATCTTCTCATTCTACTACATCCCATCCATTTTAGTAGGTGAAACAAGCTAAAAGTGCACCTTTTCACAGGCCAGAATAATCGTTTATGGATGTTTTTAGATTAAGTTCCATTTATGGATGGACCATGCTTTAATTTTTCTATTGTTTTAGTTTGTTTTCTCAACACTTATTCATAGCATAAGTACAAGCTTATCACATGATTTTGTACGCATACATGTATGGTTAGACACCAGTTATTTTCTGGATAATACTTAACACATGTGCCATATATATATTTTCTGATTATCATAATGCTTAATGATGGAGAAACAAGGGGGGAGTTATGCATACACAAGGTGCCTATGTTTTCTTATTTGAGGGTGGTTATTTATGCATGGATATACATGGATGATGTCTCCTTGTTTTCATAGTGGAGGGATGGGGGATATGATTGATTATATAATATGTTTAATGTCAAAATTATTTATTTTTTCGTATGTTATTTGGATACATATGACACGTGTGATTAGTGATTATTTTATTTATTTATAAGCTATTAGACAATATCTAGAAGTCAAATATTAGATTATTTATTTAATGGATTAGGGGTCCCCCCTACTAGGAAACTAAAACATAATAATTTATAAAGTTATTCTAATTTAACATTCCCTTTAGAAACCCCATCCTTTTATTAGAATCAACTTTTGATTAGAATGTGAATGCCAACGCGTAAACACTCCTCATCCATGATCTTCGTATCAGTGCCGAATCTCGATCCTCTAGTCATATTAGAGGTGAAAGTCTTGAATACAACCATATTGATAAGTTTCAAAAACATAGAGTTGTATTAGAGGTTGAAGCTCAAAGACGATTTTTGTGAAGTCTATTCAACTATTCTAGGACTACCTCCCGTATAAAACATATAATGTCTAGAACTCAATTACAACCTTTATCTGGAACCTAAGGGTCCATTTCCTCTGGGTCTTCCTCATTAATTTCAAGTTCCATGTTCACTCCAACAATTTCTATTGGGTCAATCTATTCATATTTCACTCCTCATCAGTCAAGAACTAACCTTGCAAAGCTCATTTGCAAATATGGCTTGTTCCAATTTGAAGAAGATCTTAACACCACTCCTTGGCATGTACAATATCCCTTGAACTTGGCACCCACCAACACACATTTTCCGAAATTCAAATACCATTTACCAAAGTTCTTCGTTGATGGAACTATCACTATGAATGAGCATTTAATCACATTTTCTAGCACTTGCCGTAATATTGGGGAAAATGACAATGACACTTGTATGCAATTGTTTGTAAATTCACTACAAGGAAGATTTGTTGTTGATTTCTTAGAAACCCCCAAACCCCCCGCCCCCTGCCAAAAAAAATCCTTTTGACTTGGGCATAAATTTGTTACTAGTTCAAATCTACCTACGGGAAAACTTGGAATCATATTGACCTTCTATCTGATTACAATAATGCCTCCTTTTCTAAAGGAGAAACCATTAATTAATTTAAAATGTGCTTTACTAAATTGTATAATCAAATTCATGAAATAATTCACCCTAAAAATAAAGAAGTAATGATGCACAATTATAGTGCATTATCTCCTCCTCACCGTCCAGCTAGAAAAAAACAAATGCCACTATTTTTGAGTCCGCACTTCAAATTTTCCTAGAGTACAAAGAACAACTCCGTAGAACTGGTGTTCCTTTGGAGGATCAAGCCAATCAATTTGAGTTGAAATCCATTCTTCAACTCATGGAAGACATGAACAATAAATTGATTTATTATGAAAGAAAACTGAACATATAATCTCAACCAGAACTCTCTTATTTAATGCATGTTCATGCTACTCAAAAAACATATCAACCAAACTCTCTATTCTCTCACCTGTGGTGCAATTTCTGTGAAAAGTACCACAATGAGAAAACTTGTCAAATTCAAATTAGTGCAATAGAAAGAAAAAAAACCCTAATCCCACTATGGAAAATCTTGATTGGATCAATAACTACGAAGTGTTAGTTGTTGAAATGAGAGGTGCCTTTAGGGTTCACAATGCATGAAATCGATTTTCTAAATAGTTTGAAAATCCAAGAGACTCAGATTCCTCAATCTCATGTAAAATTGTAAATACCACTTTCGCCTCTCAAAATGTGCATTCTTTTATCCCCTCTTCCTCCTCTATGTTGCCCAAATTTGACATTCTCAAATAGATGAGAGACACCAAAGATGTTGCATGCTTGCTTGACATGTTAACAATTTATGAACAACAAAGGAAATTAAAGGGTTTCCTTGAAGTTAAAATACTTGCACTATTTAATTCCATAGAAATTCAACTGAAATAACAAGATCATCAAGACAAAGTACTTTCTATTCATAACCCTTCAACTTCTCTTAGAATGCCTCCTTTTTATGTCTCCATGAAACTTCACGAAAAATAGTGCATTGTTGCTTAGTTGATGGAGGCTCCAAACCTAACATAATGCCTAAGGTTATAATGTAAGAACTAGGTCTATAATGCTCTGAAGATAGTCCAAGGAAAGTACTTACATTCAATAACTCTCCCTAGGAAACAATTGGTCAATTAAGGATATCACACTAGTTGTATGCACTCATCCATAAATTAGAACTACTTGTAACATATAAGTCATGGACATGCCAGTCTCTAATTATTCAATAACTTTGGGTGATTGGTAAGTTTGAACTAGAGGATATATCTCATTAGATGGAACATATATAACCTTGCCTAAAAATATAAGAAACATCATTTTTTACAAGGAAGGTCGTATTACACCATGTATCGAAGGCTTACCCTAGCTGTATGTTAACTATGTAGAAGAAGTCATTGGCATACACTCCCTTTTCACTGAAGATGAGTTGCCTACTCCTATAGACACCCATCAGGAAGACCAAATCTGGAATTTACATTTTAATGGGGCTTCTTCTAATGAATTTAATGGTGTTGGTATTGTCATGTAATCCCCTCTTGGAAAAATGCACCAATATGCTTTGGGACTCAAATTTGAATGCACTAATAACATTGCATAATTCGAAGCAATCTTCACTCCTCCCAAAGGTAGATAAATATTTAACCTTGGGATGTAGTATTTGACCACCTTCGGGAAACCTAAGCTTGCTGTCAATTTAATAAAGAAATTATATTCCCCTTTTAACAAACTCATTAAGAGATATACACAAATAAATTGGGAAAATATATCCAAGCTCACTGCTTTCAACATTACTCATGTTTGGGGGGAACTGAATTCCTTTCTTAATCACTTAGTTGTGTATGCAACAAGTACTTCTTGTCAGATACTACCTGAAAGGCCTAATTATATTTTACAATATCTCTACAGGCCTCATCTCCCAAACAATGATGAGGATTGGAAGGTATTCTTTGATGATGTAAGTATTTGTGCTTTTATCTCGAATCAACCTCTTAAGGAGAATGAAATTATATCATAAAAATACAACAAATACCTAAACAGACTCTCCCCTCTAGAAAGCTCTTTTCACCAAGTGACATTCCTAATTAAAAAGAAAAACATGGGGAGGGATACCAGTGTAAAATTGGAGAAATGGTTTTAGTAACTATTTCAACCCATGATAATCCAAAGATATTACAAGATTGGGCCCAATGCACAAAAGAAGAGAAATAAAAATTAATTAGCTTATTTAGAGAATTTTTTGAAGTCTTTGCCTAGTCTTATAAAGACCTTCGTGGTTTTTATACCAACATCATTCAACTTTCCATTCTTGTTAAATAGTATGAAAAACCAGTTACACAAAGGAAAAGATGGGTCAACCCTTCTCTCGAAGCTACAATTAAAAAATAGCTGGATAAATTACTTCGATCTCAAATAATTTTCCCAGTTAAGTACTCATAGTGGGTGGCCAACTTGGTCCCTATAAGGAATAAGAATAGTGTTAAGGGAATAAGTCCCCTAGGGCTTTGGGTCAAAACCCTATCAGAGCAGGAGTAATCTACAACAAGAAACAAGTATTCAACTCAGGCAACATGCTTAAACAAACTAACTATGCGAGGATGAACATACCAGAATGTCCTTCATTTGGGTAGTTCCAGCCAATGTTCAAACCCTTTGCAACTCCTAATGATCTTTGAACTTGCAAATCAGTCAATTCTAATACACATAGCAACATATAGATAAATCATTTTAGTGAAATCAACTTTATATCATATAAGTAGATGGCTAATTATACATTGAAATAGTCATTCATATATAAACCATAAAAATAACATCTGATGCATAAACAAAGTCAATATTAGGAACAAGATAGCATTTCGTTTTATTGTAGAAAAATATAATAAAACATGGAAAGAGTTCACTTGAGTCTTCCTCTTCCGGCTCCAAGCGGAACCGTCCTTCAGGTCCATCTAGTCCCAGTCTTCAGCAACCTCCTTCCATAACCAATACCATGATATCTCTAGGCATGTGAGAGAATATCAACACTCAAGAAAACAAGGGTTTCCTGAACATGGGGAAGTGCTTGAAGCACAAGGATACTTTAGACTTGATTAGGGGATAATCTCAGTATAGTAATTCTATCATTTCTCTCCTCCTTAAGGCCTTCCCATTGAATTCTTTTTATACTTCTCCCAAATTAGTTTTTTAGTTGGGAAACAGTTGGGAACAGTTGGGCCATGGGCACTAGGAGGTAATCAATAGGTAAAACCTGTGATCTCTGCCAATAATTAAGGAAATTTATTTTTTTTAAGTGTTTTAACACATATATGCGGGTTGGGTATAGATTGACCCGCGTGTACACGCTTTTAATACAGGACAAAGTAGCATATAGGGAGTAAAACACTGTTTTTAAAATATTTGGACCAAGTCTGGAAGGAGGGGTTGCCCTAGGCCATAAACCAAGCATCACAAATACCAAGGGTGATATTTGGAGCTATAACAGATGCCCCCTAATAGATGAGGTCAGAAGGGATACATGATGGCTGAAATGTATTAATTATATGGAAAAGAAACCTGTCAAAAACTCAGAAGGACTTCAGCAAATTTAAGCCTGCCAAGCCAACAAAAGAAGATCAGAAAGAAACAACTGTCTGAGGTAGGCATACCCATGCTCAGAGAAAGTAAGGCATGTCCACATATCAAGTACAAGAGGATCCACTACGTATACAAGTATAAATAATTGAAAGTACATAATGGATCATCTGATCATGATCGAACAAGTACATGTCTAAATATTACATAGAAGAAGATGCTCAATGAAGTTGAAAGATGAAGCTGATCACTGATGTCAAAAACTGATCCCAATAGTACCAAATGAACATGATGGAATAAGACGATACTACATTGCAACTCAGATGCCAGCATATAGGATGTCGTTGTGAAGGACTGCAACCTATAATGTGGAATGGTGTCAACTAGCAGCAACAAGAGCAACTGACAAGTGAACCAAAGAATGATGATGCAATCCAAGGTCTTCACCGACCACCATGGTACATTTCTATAAAATGGGAATAAATGATCTGAAGTCAACTATGTGAGAAATCGTTTGATTACCACTCATTGATGTATACCGTTAACAAACGTGAGACTACTCACTGATAATGATAATGAGAGTCAAGGTACCCAGTACAATATAACACGTGTGAATAAATGAGTTGAAGTCAAACACTTGGAAGAATCTATCAATTAGGAGACAATGATGGTTTCCCACTGTCGATAGCGAAGGATCTACCACTGATGACCGCAAACCCCAAGGTACTGCCAAATGGACTTTAGATCTTTGTCCCAGAGAAATGAGTCGTAGTCGATAGGAAAATATCCGCTAGAAGGAAGGCATTAAGGCATCCTTCATCAATCTAGCACAAGTGTAACCCTTAGGCCAATAATGTGCAAGGAATTGGACAAAAAAGGATGTAATAATCGGATTGAAGCACATTTTTGGCATACACAAGATGTAGCTAGCACACGATAGAAACCCTCTGAACCAACCAATAATGAAAGTTGACACAGAGGTGAGGAATCCACCAATAGGGTCAAATGAAAACCAAGGCACTGCATGAATCCGAATGTGTGATAATGAAAGCTGATGTCGAACACAAGGGAAACCACTCAGTCAAAGACCCATGATACTGATTGATGTTGAGCACAAGGTGACCTATCAATAATGAAAATAGGGCCAGGGTGTGGCTTTAGGCCTGCCCTCCGAGCAATATGTCGTCGTCAATAAGGACAAGAACTGCCGACAAGAAGTCACTGGAGGCCTTCTCAAACCGGCATGAGTAAAGAACCAATATAACTGATGGGATGACAAACAAGGCACTGACAACCAGGGATGGCCGACTGAAAAATAGGTTAAGGGACACTGCAGAGAGGCCAACTTAGGCTTACTTCCCTTGAACAAAAGCATGAATCAATGATGACTATGTGGCAACATATGATAACTATGTATAAGTTCATCATGCAGGAGGCTTGAATGAACTCTCCATATGATTGGAAGAGATAACCAATCAGAGGAGAACTGACTCAATAACAATGTTAAGGCATACCTAAGTCAAACTAAATCCTGCCCAAATGGAGGAGAGACTTTCTTTCGAGTGCTTTGTTCAAGGGCGTCACAACTGACTCTAGCTACCAACAATATATGGAAATGTTGTCGCATTCCTACTCTTTTTGGAATATATAATTTTTTTGTCTTTTTCTTTAAGTTGGAAAAAGAATAAAAGAATGCTATAGTACATTGGAAAGAATGTGTCAGTGAAACAGATGATCTAGTTCCTAGGATGGGAACATTCCTATGTTCAATGCACGGAGGCAAAGCTAGTCAAGGACACTTGAAGGGATGTTCCTTCCATGGGTCTGAGGGTGTGTCAAGTTGCAGAAGCTAAGGGATTGCAAGTTTGAGTTTGCATAAGACATGGTAAAAAAGTGGCTTAAACACGAGTCCAAGTGAAGTCGGATCAAGGCCAAAAGGTGCAAATGGTCAAAATGCAATGTAGTAGTACAACTCAACACAAAGGAGCCTCCAGGGTATAAGGCTAGAATGAAGTGAAGAAGCAAAGAGGAATGAATCTTGAATGCACAAGTCATGGCGGGACTAGAGAGGATTCCCCAGCCTACTTAATAAAACAAAATGGGCAACCAATGTTAGTGAGGTGCTAACTACGATGCCCATGTAAAGGATGGCTCTACCATCATGTCATGATTTAAAAAATCGATGAGTGAACATGGTTTACTAACCATAACACGATGGGATCGACCCTATGGCAAGTGTATAAACAAATGGATGCTAGTATGCAAATTGCAATGGAAAAAATGGTTTCCCTAACCTATATGCCAGTGAGTAAATGATACATGCCATGACAGGTTAGTAGTCATGGAACTGCTGTGAAATTTTTGAAGAAGCGTCCAAAATTTCCTGGAAAAGTGACCTATTCCCGACAATCCAAGCTCACATGTTAAAAGATTCATGAGACGAAAAAAATCAAGTTTTGAAAAAATTTGACATTTTCAAAGCTTATAAAATGACTTTTTGATTCACCATTTGTACCATTTGTGTTGAGACAAAAAGCTGTGGAGAAAAAAGAGCAAACTTGCCCACCAAAGAATTGGATTGTTCAAATTGGATCAAAATCATCAGGTAACCCCCAATTCAAGCTTGCATTAATTTATGATTGTTTTTAAAAATATTAATTGAGATTTGTCCATAGGAATTTATGTTAAAAATTTCAACGTGGCATATACGCGGGTTGGACATTATAAACCCACGTACACATAGGCCCTACACGCGACTGTGTATGAAAGGGACCCGCATGTATGCGGTTTGAAACTTAAACACAAAAATCTAATGGTTGAAACTTAATTTTCTTTTAGGATGAAAATCACATGGAGAGAGAGGGAGCATACTACCATTGATAATGAAGTTATGAATGATCAAAAGGCCTTAGATGCATTGAGGGGATGCAGCTTATTGAAAATTTTCAAATGCCAAATATGAAGGCCAGCAACCACTTTCTTGAAATGTTAATCCACTATTGGAGTATCGAAGATGATGCATTTATGATTGATCAAATGCCTTTGAGGATAGAGGTAGAGGATATTTACTTTATCGCTGGTCTCTCCCGGAGAGGAGAAGTTGTACATTCGACTGGTTGGACACGAGGAAATCTTTCAGTGGAAGACTACATAGATATATACTGTTTGGGGCATCTGGAGAAGATTGGAAGCTAGATTCCAATAAAACATGTGGAGAGCTTGTCCCTGAGGATCTTACTGTTCACCATAGTTAGGATAAATGGATCAGCCTCATTGCACCAAGTTTCACGACTATACATGAGCTTGGTCGTGGAGTGTCTCACTACTATTTTTGATTGGTGTACACCTCTTCTCACCAATATGAAGTGCCAATTGTCCTCCATTCAGAAAGGACAGACCAAAATTTTTGGATATGGGACCATTTTGTGCTCCTTATTCTTCAAGAAGGTTCCTAGGCTACGTCCCAGAGTATCAGTTTCTATCATTAGCCCCGAAGATCCTCGGATGGGAAGGTGGGCCAACCTAATGAAATGTCTTGCAGGCAGGGACATGCCGAGGACTTCATTCAATGATGAGTTCTTCTCCTGGTGGGAACAACAAATCATCGTTGTGGACGACTATCCCTATGCTGACATGGATTTCAGAGGAGATCCTGATTTGATGCTACCACCAAACGTATCATGGGGAGAGATAGGTAACCATTTTTAAAGTTTTATCAATTTTAAGATTTTTTTTTTTATGTTTTTTAAATATGAAAATGAACTTAAAGATATTTTTGATAGGATTAAATTACTGATATAATGATCATGTTCCAGATGTGGGTCCGGTATGACCAGATGGATTTCTGCGGCACAGAAGTTGCGGAAGAGGTGTCGTAGTGGTGGTTGCAGAGAAAGAGAGGGTCTTATATGCAGTCCAAAGAAACTTGGTGAGATTGACGCACCTGGTACCGATGGTGGACGTAGAAGACCTACTTGAGGAGATGCAGCGCAGCGTGGTAGGAGTACCACGAGACTGGGTTCACATTCTTTGGCATGTGGCCAACGTGGTGATCACCTTCTTAGCTGCTCATCCTGGGTTGTGTCATAGATAGAGAAGACATGATTATGGGCATTTAGTCCCGATTTTGTATATTATTTTTGAAACACTTTATGTACACATGGGCAGTTTTATGATATATATCTATATCTATATATATATATATATATATATATATATATATATATATATATATATATATATATATATATATATATATATATATATATATATATATAATATATATATATATATATATATATATATATATATATATATATATATATATATATATATATATATATATATATATATATATATAGTTCTAGATTTTTTATGTTTGTTTTTATCTTGATGAATGAATGATATGCCAATCTAATGCTTGATTAGCGATAGAATCCGCTAATGAATTGTCAGATCATTGAATGTGCAAATAAGTAATAAAAACAATTGATCTTTGCAACATCCTCACTCTCAAAAATTGGCGATATAAATAAGGATGCCAAACCTGATAAATGTTATTCAATTGTGACACTACCAAATGTGAGTCAAGATACAATACCAACGAATCAATACCATAATAAATAGCTTCAGATAGTAAATTAATTACGGAAATATATTCAACAATATTATTTGTCGCATAACCAATACATACTCCCCTTGACACGATCAACTGACTAGTTGGATAATAGATAACACAAGCTGCGGAAGCGAGGTTCTGAGTGTGCCAAATAGCACCATCAGTGAATCTGAAATAGACCAAGTCATCCATCAACACCTTCCAAAGCAGATCTAAAAAGTGTCTATATCACAAAAACTCTCGATAGAATATGTAAAAAAATACAAAATATACAAAGAATCCATTGCTCGGCCGTAACCTAAGCAAAGTACTTCTTGAGGTAGAGCCCATTTCGCGGCTCCACCAACTTGTTCCCTTCAAAATCGACTAATTCATAAGCCCCTTTTTCTAAAACACGTTTCACTATAAAGGGACCATACCACATAGAGTTGAATTTTCCTACCCCCAAGGCATCTTTATCTTGGTCATAGACCAACAAAAGGTCACCTTTAGAAAAGACTCGAGGACGGACAACTTTATCATACTAAGTTTTAATCCTTTACTTATGAGCCTCATTGATTATGGTGGCATCTCGACACTACTCATTGAGATGTTCCAAATGAAGGAGGTTCTCTTCGAGACTAGATGTCTGTGGAAGGAGCTCAATAGCTAGCTTAAGGGATGGAATTTCACACTCAACAGGCAAAATGGATTCCAGCCCATAAACTAACTAAAAAGGTGTAAAACCGGTGGTAGTCTTTACCGAGATTCGATAAGCCCATAGAGCTGGATACAACATGAGATGCCAATTAGAGTGATTTTTGTCAATTGTCCTTTGCATGATCGTCTTGAGGGACTTATTCACGACTTTGACTTGCCCATTGGCCCGAGGATAATACAGAGATGAATTCTTCTGCCGGAAGCACAATTTAAGAGCTAATTCGGACATCAATTGGTTCTGGAAATGACTGCCATGATCAGTGACAATCTCTCTCGGGATACCAAAACGAGAAATAATTTGATTGAAGATGAATAATGTTGTTGTTTCACTATCGTTTTTATAAGTGGGCATGGCCTCAACCCAGTTCATAAAGTAGTCTACGACCACTATAATGTACTTGTCATTCGCTGTTAAAGGTAGATTACAAGTAGTAAAGTCAATACTCCACTTTGTAAAAGGACCGATAGTGATAACAAGGAAAAAAGGAGCTGGATGCGTGCGCATATTTCAAGTATAGACTTGACAAGGGTGGCAACGTTTCACCGCTTCAGCACAATCTTTGAAACATGAAGGCCAAAAGTAGTCGGCACACAAGATTTTTTGGGTGTTGTAAGCCCAGATAGATGACCACCACAAGCTCCACTGTGGCAGTCATTTAGCACAGACTCTAGTTCCTCTAAGGTTAAGCAATGCCTAAGTATTGAATCAACCCATCGGCAATATAATGTATCACCAATGATGACATAGTTCTTAGCCAGGTGATGTAATTTTCGATGTTCACCCTTTGAGGAAGCAGGAGGGAACTTCGAAGTCTAGAGATATATGATGATATCTCCATACCAAGGGTCTTGTGAAGAGATGAGGAATATATGTTCATTTCGGAAACTCTCCTCATAAATAGTATCTTCTCCACAAGGCAGATCCGAAATTAATTCGGTAAAAACCAATGATTTCTTAGACTTGGCCAACAAGAACTCGAGATCAAATTCTTGTAAAATAACAATCCATCGATTGTATTTTCCCCCGATCACTCACCTACTGAGGACAAATTGGAAAGGATTGATCGCCACTAAGACAAATGTTTTGCATAGCATAATATAATGATGAAGCCACTAGATAGCATGGACAACTGCCAAGGCCAATTTCTCAACCAGAGAATAGCATAGTTCAGGACCTACCAAGCCTCGACTCAAGTAGTAATCACATGCTCTATGAGAGCATCATCTTCTTGAACCAGAACCATACCTATGGTTGCTTTTGTAATTGCAAGATATAAAAGTAAATCTCTACCATAATCCGGTGGACTCAAAAGTGGGGCAGAGATTAATGCCTACTTCAAGGCGTCAAAAGATCGTTGCACAAAGTCGTCCCATAAAAATCAGACTCCTTTCCTCAACAAATGCATAATTCCTTTAGTTATCTCAACATAATTTGCTATAAACCGTCTCAAGAAATTTGCCTTCCCCTGAAGACTTTGAAGTTGTCGGATGGAAGACGGGGGAGGCAACTGAACTATTGCCTCTACCTTGAAGGGATCAACTCAAATCCCTTCAGTTGATACAATGAATCGTAGCAACCAACCAGATGTAACCGTGAAAGTGCACTTATTTGGATCCAATCAGATCTTGTAAAATCGACATCTCTCAAAAACTAACCGAAGGTGATTGGGATGATCGATCCTCTTTCGAGAACGAGCAGCTAAATCATCCAAGTATGCTTCGATGACATGCTTGATGTCATGGAAAGCGTAAGACATGGCCAACTGAAACGTGGCTCCAACATTTTTAAGACCAAAAAGCATCTTTTTGTACGCAAAGGTACCCTAGAGACAAATGAAAGTTGTCTTATGCTGGTCTTCTGGATGGATAGATATTTGATTATAATCAAAGAATCCGTCCATGAAGGAGAAAATCTCATTACCTGCATGTTCCTCAACTATCTGATCAATAAATGGTGTGGGGTAATCATCTTTCGGACAAGCTTTGTTCAAGCCCCTAAAGTCAATGCACACTCGGATCGTTCCTTGTTTTTTTATCAACTGGGACTGGATTAGAAACCCAATCCGCTAGAGGAACGGAGTATATGAAACTCGCCTTGAGCATCTTTTCTACTTCAGCCTTAATAACTGCTACTTTCCTAGGATTGACCGGCTGAAGCTTCTGACGGATCAGCTTAGCGTTTTCATACATCTTGATCTCATCCTGAATGATGGATGGATAAATACCATGCATTTCTTCATAAGACCAAGTGAATACATCCTGAAACTCTTTAAAGAGGTCAGCGTAAATTTGAATCTCTTCAAGGGAACACACGGCTCTGATGAAGACATTTTCTATCAGATTAGGGTTCCTAGAGATGTTATCAGTACGGTTTTTGAAATGACCGACATATTACCTTTAGCACGAATCTTTGTTGGAGCCAAAGGGTTTGAAACTATACAAACATCGCTAATAAGCAGATTGGAGAACCTGGATTCGACTTCCTGCAATGGGGGAAGAAAATATGAACGATGGTGTAAATCTTCCCAAGGTCGATCTTCACCTGTCATTGCTTCTAAGATTGCTTCCTCAGATGGTAAGACTGTATCTAAGCAATCCATAGTAGAAGTAGAGTCAAGGGTCCAAGCTGGGGCCACATCACCATCTAACTTTTCCTCTGAAAAAGGAGTAGGATGGTCATCTGCAATGTTAACAATAGACTGATATCTAAGCTCTGCCGCAGACATAGAGAATGCCATTCCACCAACTTATCCTTCATCTAATGTGGTTGTAGGCGAAGCCAAGGTCCAAAGGTTTGAAAAATAATGAGTCCGCAAGAACTATTCCCGTGAAGACTCTTTGGAGGACAAAATGGCATTGGTTCTAGCTATAAGAGTGGGAAGATAAAATGTAGCCCTCAATGAAGAATACATCCCAACTCCTAGATTCTCGATAGGTTGACAGGGGTTATCCACCAATGGAATAGTAGAATCTAAAGTTGCACGAGGGTCAACAAGAGAATAATCCAATTGATCAACCTTAAAAATTTTCCCTTCATGAGGAAAATAAAGGACTCGAAATAGAGTCGAAACTATGGCATTCATTTCATAAATCCAATTCCGTCCTAAGAGGAGATTGTAATCTAGGTTGGCATCAACAATTTCTACTTCAATATTAACGAACTTTCCTCCAACACATATAGGAAAGGCCAGAATAATCTGTGTGGCCTATGAGAATGGCTGTCAAATTCTGTCAAGAGAGTGGGTGAAGGAACAAATGAAGGCGATCCAATGGCCTTCTAACATGACATTGACATTATGCATGTGGAAGCTCCCTCATCTATAACTGTTCGAAAAATATTAGTTTTCTGGTAAGTAGACTTTATTTGAAAATCCATATGATGAGGAAGTCTCTTTTTGACATTGAGCATATCAAAAGTGAGCACTAAATAATTGTTTGGATCGATTTCCCCAATCGTTGAAAGCAAAGCACTTTGTTGAGCAAGACATGACTGGAGTACCTCTAAAGTAGACATAGCGCAAGGAATTGAGCTAGATCCTTGACAATGGAGTAGTTCTGGGCTGCCCTAGCATTAGGGTTGATAATGGCATGCTTGGCGAAACCTTTCAGTATCCGAGGTATAGACTCGACAGAGGGTCACTCAATATGAAGTGGATCTGTAGTTCTAGGAATAGATTTATCCTTAGATGTTTCTGCTTCACCATAATCCCATGACTGTGTAGCCACATTGACATTAGAACTCATCATGAAAACATTTTAGGAATTATCCCCCTCCTGGTTGCCCCCTGCAGAGGTACCAAGATTTGAGTTCGTGCCAGCAAGTCGCTGTTGCCCTTGGGAGAAAGGGTTAGTTAACATAGAGTGAGAGCTAGAAGACCCTTGCTGCACTAACAAGCACTGAGCATCTTGAGTATTTGGGCAGAGATGAGTCAAATGGTCTCCACTGCATAACTTGCATGGAAATTTAACTTTCTTCTTAAACTCTTTTCCACCCTCACCAGCACCATGCTAGGCTTGTTCGCATTACCCTTCCCATCCTGATTCTTCTTTTTACCTTGTCCCTTCTTCTTCCCATCGAAAGTTTGATTTCATTTGGGGTTAGAAGTTTGAACGACATTTACGGAAGAAGGTTGAGAAGGTGTAGGAGTAGACAGTGCAACCCGATTGGAAGAAGCAGTTTGTAGAGACAACTGCTACAATTGGCTTAGAAGATTCACCGCATTTTCATCAATCGATCCAACAATACCATCAGCATGCGGGCCTGGCTTCAGTTTGGCTATATCAAGCATGGATCTAGGAGCATCAGGTAATATTTTCTAAAGAGTCCCAAACTGAGAATATATCAGTTCTAATTATTGGGCGTGAAAGATAGCCTGCTCTTCAAAATAAACTCCGGACATAGAAACATCCTTGGAGATCTCAAGTTGTAACGATTTTAAAAACCATTCGAGATGGAATTTAGGTGGAATTTCGGCTTTAATGAGCCTCTTTCTCCATATCCGTTACTGAATATGATCCGAAATGTGAGTAGCAGTGTCCTGATGAAAATTGGCCAGAAGTTCAGTTCCGGCTTCGTAACGGACATGCAACTGAAAATGGTTTAGGAAAATGTTAGCCAAATCAGCGAAAGACATAAATGTTCCCCCTGGCAACTTTATATACCACTTAGCCGCATTCCTAGTTAAAGTGCGTTGAAATAGTCTCAACCTAATCGAATCATCGATTAGGGAGTTAGATGAGCACCATAAATGGAATGTGGTTACATGGTCACCCAGGTCTTCACCACTCTTCCCTTGGAATTTTGGAATATCCAATGGAAGTTTGGTTGGGACCGAAGGCCAAGCCAGATTGTATCTAATTGAATCGTTCGTCAACTTAGTTAAGTCTGGCAGACTAAGCATAGCCAAAAAAGGAAGTCGTGGAGGACCTTGGGGATTCCACCTAGATTGGGCAAGGTTCCCAAAAGCTTGAAAAGAATGACTTGGATTTTGAAAGGCACCAGGTTGCCCGAAGTAACTGGTAGAACCTATTGAACCAAAATGTGAACCTTGTGGTCCAACAAAGCTCAGAGTTTGACCAATTCCAATCGAAAAACCTCCGTAACCAGCAAAGTTTCCCCCTAACGAATTATTGTAAGGAGCTGACAGCCCCTGGTAAGGATTCCAAGCATTAGCTAATGGTGGAAAACTTCGAAATGAATTAACTAAGGAATACAGCACATTCCATTGTTGGCCAAAAAATGGATTCCCAACTCCTACCCCACTAACCGCAGGGTTAGTCCAACTTTGAAAGGGATTGTTGCCTTGACTTGTCAAAGGAAAAGGCATAGATCCTACTGTCAGATTGGAATGTGGTATATCACCACTTCCAAAAGGGAAACTCTAAAAAGAAGCTGATCCACTCATCATGGACATGGAGGCGGTTGATGGTACATTCAATGGAGCTGAAGGAATACCTTGAGAGGGCATTCCAAAAGGGAAGAATCCAAAACTAGATGCATTAGTGTGGGAACTTCCACTCGTTGATGGAATGGAAGTAGACCCAAATAAGGATGTGCTAGCAATGGACCCAAATAAGGATGTAGAAGGGATGGAAATTGTTCCTCCCCCTTGTACTGATATAGGAGTCTACATACTCGTAGCACTCGTGGTGGATGCCATGCTTTTAGCAATGGTCATCGAAGAGATATATGTGTGTGGACTTGGGCTTGAAGGCCCGTGTGTCAGAGTTCCAACGTATAACAATACATCTGGATGATCAGAAGGGAGAGGAGAATTCAGAGTTGTAATCAACTTTGAGAGCTCTTCTACTTCAATATTATCTTCTGACTAGAAGAGCACTCAAGAAAGAACTGGTGTATTCCTCTCTAGCTCTATAGTAGTACCAGGTCTATCTTGTACACTGATGCCCCCAAGCGAAGGATCAATCTCCGATGCACTAGCTGCCACTGGTGGAAAACCACTGGCAGAATTTCTCCTACACCTTCTAGGAGAATGCTTTGGACTTGCAGGTGAAAACCCATGAAGTCTACGGGACCATCTAAGTGATCGGTCAACCACTTTGAATTATTTTAATAATATCTACTTAAAGACTCAAGAAAATTGAAAGCTAGGCTGACTAGGAGCACAGAAAACACACTAAAATTGTCCCTAAAGAATTCAATAGTCAAATAACTTCCAAGTATTTCCGCTCTGTGTGATTAGGATTGGACACCAAAATAGAAGAAATTGAATAAAAAGGGCCTTCCGAAAATAGACTGGGTAATTACGCCCCAAGTCTACTAGTAAAGGTATCAAAGGTAGTTAAGCTGACCTCCAGACAATAGCATTTGCCGGTGCAAGCCCCCAAGCTTCGCAAGGATGCCCTCCAGAAGTACGTTGAACGCGATGCAACATCAACCTCAGGTGCCATGGGATTCCCCTCTGCAGCCACCTGTGTAGATCCCTAGGATTGGCAACTAAAGGCACCAACTCATATCAGAAGCTGAGCGGAATAGTCGTGAGGTAAGATTCGATAAGTAAGAGAGAGGGTATCTCTCGTCCTTATCTTCACAAACCCTTGTGCTTAACTCCCAGTCACGGAGCTTTCCCGGTCTCCCTAACACTATTGGATTTCACTCTTTATTTAGACTTCTATGTTTTACAATCTAGAGTGACCTTGGAGAGTTTACTCTCCTCTCGCCTAATCCAAGGCCCTAAATAAACCTAAAACTTGTTAGTGTATACTGATTGACAATATAAAAAGTTCTAGTTTATTTTATTAAGCGCTTGATTTTAAGTGGATGTTATTTTAAGTCAAAGGGACAATATGGAAATGAAACCAATGGTGTTTTTTATGACGCAAAAGAAATTAATGAAAAACTAACTTATATGCAATGCACTTGTTTGTTCTTCAATGAAAAGCAACTTCTACTTGCGTTCTAAGAAACTTCTATAAAGCAAAAACTTTTTTTCTTTTCTTTTCTTATAGAAAACTTCACACTCAATGAAAAGCAACTTCTACTTGGGTTCTAAGAAACTTCTATAAAGAAACTGTGGATAATTCGGAACATGAAGCTACAAAAAACTTCCACAGAGGCTTAAAATACAACATAACTTCCCTGTACGGAGGGGAAACATGGAAAGAGATCTGTCTTCTCGAAATACTGAGGGTAAAAATTGAGAGGAGAGCTGCGGACCTGCAATTTCTAAAACAATGTAGGAACAAGAGAATCATTCCTCCCTTTGCTAAGATTAATCACAGACTATTTAAGTAGTACAATTATAGGTTGTTTTTGAAATTAAGCCTAGCCCTAATCCGAAATGAAATTAGGAGAACTAGGGTAGCCTTAGATAACCTCAATCGGTTGGCCCTTTCCTCGCATCTGAAACTAACTATAAAAATTAACTTTGATCTGTGGAAAATTGTTGATGCAAAAGCTGCATTGAAGGCCCAATCAGAGGGTAGAATCGCCAGGGAGAGACAATCTAGGAAGCTGGCAGAGCTAGAGGAAGGCGTGGGTTCTCCTGTGGACAGAAATAACGCATCGATTCTAAATAAAAAGGTAAGCAAAGAAGAGTTCAGGTCAATTCCAACAGTTCTGGCCATCTCCTCACCAGATCGGAATAAAAACTACGTTGTTCCCAATAACAACTGCCCTGTGGATTCAGGCAGCAACAACATCAACGTGGATACCTGGCACAGGAACAATAAATCCTACAGCAAGAAGGATACTTGGCACATGAACGGTAAATCCTACGTTGTCCCTCAAGTTTCCCACGATGTCCTTGATTCCAGCAGTCTCATTAATAGTTTCAATGGCTACAACACCTTCATTAACGGTTTAAATTCTATTAACTCCAATTCCAATTGCGTTGGGGGCTCCAACACTCTCATCAACGGTTTAAACTCTATTAATTCCAACTGCGTTGGGTGTTCAGGTATAGTTAACGCTGTTTCCAACAGTTTTTCCTATGCTGGTAACATGAATAACGTTTCCACAATTGTTAACAGTTTCGATAAAGATTCCAGCATCATGGATACCGTGGACTCCTACGCTGGTAACAAAGATGAGAATAGCGTTTGCACAATTGTTAACAGTTTCGATAAAGATTCCAGCATCATGGATACCGTGGAGCACGACACTAATGACTCCCATGCTGGTAACATGGATAATGTTTGCACAATTGTTAAGGAAGACGTGATTAAGGATGAGAACGTGGGTAATACGAATACTTCCTGCAACGTGGAGCACAGGAACAGAATATCCTACTTGGGCAGTCATGATAACGTGGGTAATACTAAAAGAAGTATGAAGAATTATAATATACATAGAAACCAAAGCGACCTAGGAGGTAAAAATCTCGATGCTAAGAATAATTCAGACCATGAAATGATTAATAATCATAATGCTTCCAAAGATATTCCTCACAACAATAGTAAGGTTGTGATGGGGAACCCCCCTATTCCGAATACACATGATAAAAGAGTTGTGAATCTCTCATCTATAATACTTAGCCCCGAAGAAATCAGAATCTTAAACAAGGGATTGGGATTTGCAGTCTCACCCAAGAACATTCCTTTCGAAAGCATCATTTGCAACATTGAGAATGGGACTCAAGGTCTTTCATCAAACGACAGGGAGATATTAAGACAGGAATGCTCCCTAGCTTTGTTAAAATCTAAACAACCAAAGAGTAACCTTAATAGGGAAGGGCGAGAAGCTCTAAGATCTCTCCGTAATAATGATAAAATAGTTGTTCTTAAAGCTGATAAAGGTGGAGCCACTGTCGTGTTAAACAAGGAAGATTACATCCATAAAATGAATGAGCATTTGAGTTGTGGAAGTTATAGAAGGATCAATTCCAACCCTATTCCCAAGATGATAAAGTAGGTCAAGAAAGCCATCATGGAAACCAACCTTGAAGATAAAATAAAAAAGAAGTTGATCCCCTCCTGTGAGGTTATCCCTAGAATCTATGGATTACCAAAAATCCATAAGGAAGGGGTTCCTCTTAGACCAATTGTTAACACCATTGGTTCCCCTACATATGAATTAGCTAAGTATGTAGCTAAGATCCTAAAACCTCTGGTTGGTAACACGAACTCTTTCATAAAGGACTCAACAGATTTTGTGAAACTTATTAGAGATAAAAGGGTTGATAAAGATGATATTCTAGTAAGCTTTGATGTCGTATCCCTGTTTACAAAGATTCCCCTTGATGAAGCTGTTCATGTTATAAAGATGGCCACCGATCCTGAAACAACGAAACTTGCAGAAGTATGTTTACGGTCCACTTTTTTCAGTTTTCAAGATCACTATTATGAACAAATTTCTGGGGTCGCCATGGGTTCCGCGCTATCACCTATTGTCGCCAACCTATACATGGAGTACTTTGAGAGGAAAGCCCTTGACTCATTCCACTTGAAGCCAGCATGGTGGAAAAGATTCGTCGATGACACCAACCTTAATTGGACTCATGGTAGAGCAAAGCTTGAGAAGTTCTTCAATCATCTTAACTCGTTATCTTCTGAAATCAAATTTACTATGGAGCTTGAAGAGAATGGTAAGATCCCCTTTCTAGACGTCTTGATGAGTAGAAAAGAGGACGGTACTTTGGGACACCAGGTCTATAGGAAGAAAACTCACACTGATAACTATCTTCATGCTGACTCTTACCATCATCCCTCCCAAAAATCTGGCGTTTTAAACACCCTGGCGGTTAGAGCTTTCAGGATTTCTGACCCGGATCACCTGAAAGATGAGATTGAACACTTAACCTCTGTCTTCAAAAGCATTGGATACAAGGAGTGGAGTATCAAGAGAACGATAAGAAGGGCTCAAGACAGGGCCCTCTCTAAGTGTACCCCTGAAGACAAGAAGGAAAAACAGGGGAAGCTTTATCTTCCATTCATCCATGGGGTTACCGATAATATTGCAAAAATTTTAAGGAAGAATAACATAGACACTCAATTTACAACATGTGGAACGATAAGGCAAATTATGATTTCAGTTAAGGATAACATTGACTGTCAGCAACTCAAGGGAGTGTACAAGATTGATTGCTCATGTGGTAGAAGTTATATCGGGGAAACAGGTCGGTCTTTGAAAACAAGGCTAAAAGAGCACGCAGCTGACATAAGGAATGAAAGATCCCGTACATCAGCCCTTACAGAGCACTCATCCAAGACCAAACATCATATGTGCTTGGAGGACGCCAAGGTAATTGCAAGAGAGGACAATTATCATAAAAGAAAAATTAGGGAGGCCATTGAAATTATGAAATTCCTGCGGAACCTCAACAGGGACAATGGAAGTGAAATCAGTGGAAATTGGGTTCCCATGATCAGACAAATAAAACCCCCGGAACCCTTGGAAGCATAAAGGTTTGGTTTATTAATTCACTAATTAATTAATTAATGCATATTAATTAATTTAATTTA
>APFE031601689.1:152170-164068 GCA_000404065.3 Pinus taeda | reverse complement strand
AATTAATTAATAGAATAAAAAATTTTAAAAATCATGTGTCGGCCCTTATAAATTAGGGTTCTCTGGTTTATTTATACCAAGGCGCATGGCTCCTTCTCTCAATAATCTTTCATTCATTTTCTATCTATCTGATTTGTCCTGATGATGGACCCCCTTTGGGGTTTGAAACGTCGGCAGAATGAACTAGAAACTGTGGATAATCCAGAACATGAAGCTACAACTAAAAGACTATCGATGCTTTAATAATGCAAAACTACCCTAATGCAAGGTGTACATGATAATGCAAAATTCTAGATTACTCTAAGAAGAGATGAAAGCAATTGTTTAAAACTTTTTAATAAACTAACTTAAATGTTTGAAGAGAATGCAAGTTTCACATACAAATTTTCCTCCAAATAAGCAAGGCAAATCTCGAAAAATCACAATTCACTTTCACAAAACGAAAGAAACCAAAATCAAATTTGGCAAAAGAAAGCAAAAAACGTGTTTGTGAAGAAATTTTCTTTTTCAATAAGCAATAAAACAACTTTTCAAAAGCACTCAAAATGCTACCAAAGACTCAAAGACTGGAAGCAAAGCACAATGACACTTTGTAAGTTACCAATTCAACACGAATGAGAACTTGAACAAAATAGATGTTTCAAATTGCACTAAACTATCCAAAAGTAGCAAAAAGAGCTTGGAGAAACTAATCAAGAAATTAGGAAGGACACACTTTCAAATTCAACAACAAGAAACTTTCAAAAAGCAAGAAAACGTGTATGGCCACAAAAATGACGGGAAGCAAAGCAAGTAGACCAATAATGAAGTTTCACACAAAGATCACAAACAATCTTCTGTCCTAGAAGACCAGAACAATCAAGAACCTCTACAAGAAGCCTTGTGTGTTCAAATGCAAATCATAAAGCTCACTCAAAAGCAAACTGAGGCCAAAAACTTTTCAAAGCAGGAGAAATTCAAAACAGTAAGCTCACTAGACAATTAAAATCTGAAGACAGAAACTGACCACTTATAAATCACACAGACCATGAAAAAATTCTTTCTGGGTAGAAAGATTTGAAAAAAGTACCTAAACTTGTATACGCGACTGTGTCCCTACACAGGTGCATGTACACGTGCTTCTACTAAAAGAAACTTGCATATACGCGGTTTCAGTTCGCAGAAATAAGCATGTGTATGCTTCTATAAACAAACAAAGGTGTGTATAGGAAGTTTTACAAGAAAAATGAAAAATGAGGCTTGATGAAAAAGATCAGACTTGAAGTCTAAGATCCTACAGGAGCAGGCAATACAGTCATAGCAAGCAAACTAAGAACTGAGCCCTGATTGGCACTGAATAACCCAAACTAGGAATAACAAGATTGTTATCCCCAATGGAGTCGCCAATTCTGTTAAGGGAATAAGTCCCATAGGGCTTTGGGTCAGAACCCTATCAGAGCAGGAGTAATCTACAACAAGAAACAAGCATTTAGCTCAGGCAACATGCTTAAACAAAATAACTATGTGAGGATGAACATACTCGGATGTCCTTCGTTTGGGTAGTTCCAACCAGGGTTCAAACCCTCTGCAACTCCTAATGATCTTTGAACCTGCATATCAGCCAATTCGAATACACATAGTAGAATATAGATAAAGCATTTTAGTGAAATCAAGTTTATATCATATAAGTAGATGGTTAGTTATACATTGAAATAGTCATTCATATATAAACCATAACAATAACATCTGATGCATTAACAAAGTCGATATCAGGAACAAGACAACGTTTCTTTTTATTAGAGAAAACTATAATAAAACATGGAAAGAGTTCACTTGAGTCTTCCTCTTTTGGCTCCAAGCAGAACCATCCTCCAAGTCTGTCTAGTCCCAGTCTTCAACAACCTCCTTCCATAACCAATACCATGATATCTCTAGGCATGTGAGAGAATATCAACACTCAAGGAAACAAGGATTTCCTGAACTTGGGGAAGTGCTTGAAGCACAGGGATACTTAAAAATTGATCAGGGGATAATCTCAGTATAATAATTTTATCATTTCTCTCCTCCTTAAGGCCTTCCCATTGAAGTCTTTTTATACTTCTCCCAAATTAATTTTTTAGTTGGGAAACGGTTGGGAACAGTTGGGCCACGGGCACTAGGAGGTAATCAATAGGTAAAACCTATGATCTCCGCCCATAATTAAGGAAATTTATTTTTTTTAAGTGTTTTAACACATATACGCGGGTTGGGTATAGACTGACCCGCATGTACACGCTTTTAACACAGGGCAAAGTAGTGTATAGGGATTAAAACACTATTTTTAAAATATTTGGACCAAGTCTGGAAGGAGGGGTTTCCCTAGGCCATAAATCAGGCATCACAAATACCAAGGGTGATATTTGGATCTATAACAAATAGAGACATACACTTGCATGTAGATTACCTCTCATTAAATAAGGAAAGTGTAAAAGATAACTTCCCTTTACCCAACATGGACCAAATTTTACAACATGTGGTGGGATGTCAAATGATGTCCCTTTTAGATGGCTTTTCTGGTTATAACCAGATTCGCGTGAAATAAGTGGACAACTACAAGACTACTTTTTCCACTCGCAATTTTGATTATGAACAAATGCCTTTTAGCTTGATTAACATAGGTGACACATTCTATAGATCTATGAAGCTATGCTTTGATGACCTCATTGAGAACATCATTCAGATCTACCTTGATGATATTATTGTATACTCAAAGTACGATAAAGATAATTTCAAAAATCTAAGAAATGTTTTCATTAGGTGTAGAATATTTGGCATATCACTCAATCCAAAGAATTTTTTAATTAGAGTCATTGTTGGTAAGCTTCTAGGACATATAGTATCTAAGGTTGGAATATACATTTACCTATATAGGGTCACAACAATTAAGAATGTCCCAACCCCAATTTGAAAAAGGAAATCCAATATTTTATGGGAAAGGTAAATTTTCTTCACATCTTTATTAATGATTTTGCTAAATTACCAAGCCTATTCATAATTTATTGAAACAATATCATTTTTTTAAGTGGGATGACACTTCACAATAGGCTTTCCTTGCCATAAAGGAAGCTATTGTCTCTACGCTAGTACTGGTGAAACCATACTTCACTAAAAACTTATCTATCTACATTGAGTCCACAAAGGAAGCCATTTTCAGTATCCTCATGCAAAATAATGATCAGGGAATTAAATAGCCAATTTCCTTCATCAATTAAAGCCTTTCAGATGATGAATTAAAATAATTTGTTATTGAAGAAAAAACTTTTTCTCAATTTAAAGAAATTGAAAAATCTTGACACTACATTCTAGGTAAGCACACATAGGTAAAGGGTCCCATTAGCTATCGTTAAATTTCTTCTTTCGAAAAGCTATATTTAAGGAAAAATTTCTCATTGGCTTTCCGAAATTAAAGAACATGATCTGCTAATCTTTACCACCAAGAAAATAAAGGGACCTGACTTAGCACTTCACATGGATCAATATCTTGAACCATGTGAACCAGCAAATGATAATGAACCCTTATCTGTTTTGTTTCTAATTAATGAAAAGTAAATTGAAGTTATAGATCACACTTGGTACAATGATATGATCTATTACTTGCAAAATAAAAAAGTGTCCTGATAATCTTGATGAAACTCAACAAAGAAGTTTGCATTTAGAATCCTCTAAAAATTTGATCCTTAATAACATGGTTTTTTGAAGATCTTTTAATGGATTATTATTACTTTGTATTGATGATGAATCTGCTGATGAAATCTTAGGACTGTCTCATCACTCCACTTAAGGAGGAATGCATATTGGTGGTAATTTTGGAGACAAATCCACCACACATAAAATCTTGAGATATGGTTTTTATTGGCCAACGATATTTTTAGATTAATATAAATATGTGCAGAGTTGTAGAGAATGTTAGTAAGAAGTTGGTAAACAAAAACTATGCCTCTGTAGCCTATCATTGTTGATTTCCTATTTTCAAAATGGGGTCTTGACTTTATTGGACCAATCAACCCACCCTCAACTACAATGCATATATTTATTCTCACCACCACTAACTAATTCAAGAACTGAGCAAAGGATGTCCCATTAAAGAATGCTCAAGGTGAGAAAGTCATTGAATTTCTCAAAAGTAATATGCTTTCATGTTTTGGTATCCCTTAGAGCTGATTACAGATAATGGTTCAACATTTATTTCTACACGGTTTACTGAATTTTATTTTACAAATACAAGATTACACATTCCACATCTTCCACCTATTACCCTTAAGGTAATGAGAAGAAGAATTGATAAATAAGAATATGATTCAAATCTTAAATAAAATCATAAATGACAAACCTTGCAATTGGCACAATTTGTTAAAATATGCCATATGGGTTGATCACACAATCATGAAATCTTGTACACATGCTTCTCCATTTTAGCTACTATATGTACAAGAGGTAGTTATTCCATTGAAATTGAGTTGAATTCTTTATTCCTTGCCATGCAAGCTGAAGAGCTTAATTCTATTGATATCCCACAAAGATTTTTAGCTCTGTTAGCCCTACATGAACAAAAAAATCACTCTGTTGATAATATTAAATGAAAGTTGCAAACAATAAAAAATATTTTAACAAAGTGTCTAAAAGTGTTAATTTTGTTGTAATTAGAAAGTACTTTTATGGGATTCTGCACATGTAGAAAAAGGAAAACATCATAAGTTCATAAAATTGTGGATTGACCCTTTCAAAATTGTTGACTTTATCGGGCCTAATTCCTATGTTTAAAAGATGAAAATGATCATATGATTCCCTATTCTACAAATGGATCTCATCTTAAGCCATATGTAGAAGTAGCAGAAGGATAAATCATCAAAATCAATTCCCTGCTTGTAAATATTTTCTTTCAGTTTTTGTCTTTTTTTTTTTAATTCGCCTTTTGTTTTATTGGTCTCATTTTACGATCCTTTTTTATTTCTTTGAATTAATTTTTCTTACTTTTCTTTTATTATGTAGCTTCTTACCAAATTTGGTTCTTTTCTCTTATTTTTTTCTCATCTTTATGTTGATTTTGGAGCTTTACTTGCTGACATCTTTGGTCTTAATAAGGTTGATATATGTTTATACTTTTAGTACAACTGGAAAAATATATTTAATGAGACAACACAAATCCTTCTCGATACAATTTACTTTAATTCTTGAATCTCTGAAAATATTTATACGCTGACATCTTCAATATGTGGACAATAATATCTCTAATACAAGAACAAGGAACCTTCTTTTTTGTTCAAGAGTTGGATTGTGAAGAAGCTATATATAACCTTATCATTACCTATAATAAACTATCCTAGGTATTGTATTCTTCGTCCCACCTCTCACATCCCTTTCTTTCTATCACACAATAGCAAATTGCATCTTTCTCACTCACAATCTAATCTGTTAAATCTATTACTAGAGATTTCTGAATTATGGTTTTCCCTTTGCAAACCACCCATGGAGTCGCCAATGTTGATGCACACCAATATTGGAATTATGAAAACCATTACGATTATCTTCCCTCTCTCCCTAATAAACAAATTTGATATAAATTATATAAAAGAAATAAAGAATAAAAATAAAACTAGTAGGCAGGACCCTACTTTAAGGAAATCACATAAAAAGATTCTAGAATGTGTGATTGAATTAGAGAAAATAGCTTGATACACCAAATTTACTTCACACTTGGAGTTTGACTATGTCTGGAATGGAGGTGAAGTTTCTGCTATGAATATGACAAATGAAAGGAAATCTAAGTGTATCTTCATAAATGGCCAGTTTTTAAATGTGCTAAGCTTTGACAAATCACATGAATAAGGGTTAAAAAAATTTGTTGCCATACATTAAACTTATGTAGTCTCTAATGTCAAAGTTTGAAAACAATTCTTGCAAGCATATCCCCATTCTTGCAAGCATATCCAATGAAAATTCACATTCTCACTATATTGTTTTGTTTACTATGGTCAAAACATAATCATTGCTGAAGGGTTTTGAATGGTTACAAAACACTTTTATATGGTTTTGTGGTCACAATTTTATATTCCCCATGCATACCAAAGGTTGGAAATTCTTTATGTGATATTCATTTTTACAATTTTAGGGGTACTATTTATATAATCACATTATTATATAAATTTTTGAAAGTGCATATTGCATGTGATGACCCATTGTGTCAACAATATACATATTTGAGTGATAAAATATTAAAAGCATTGACATGTCTACAAGTAACATGTTATACTGGGTTAATATGTGGAAAATAATTCCAGTGAAAAGGTCGAGAGTCATAGCATATACTTGTTTGATTTCTATGTGTTAACAATGGGTAATGTGACCCAAAGGTCTAGCTAGAGATGACTGTGTTCAAGCAGGAAAATTATAAAATTGATGTGTCATGCCACCTATGTTTTCCAACATGCCATTGAAACTTGTCACTTATAATGGCTGGTCTTTTCCCATCGTCTCTTTCTAGGATTGACTGCTAATACCATATTACTTACTGATCTCCTTTGTCAATGCAATTTCATAGTTGCTGAATTTTCTTGATCCCACATTTATGAAATATGCCAACAATTATTTTTCACGTCATATGCAATAAATTCAAACTATTGGTGATTGATAAGGTCACTGGTCCAAACTGGAATCCACACTTCATTGTTGTTGTTGTCTCACCATCCATGTCATTGATACTTACACTTTCCATTACTCCCATCATTTATTCTTGATTACTCCTCAAGCCTTGATAACCACATGCCATTTTTCATTGATCACTTGGTATAAGGGTCATTGAATGAATCCAACCATCCTCCATTCAATTGATTACCTCCAAAACTACTTCTAACCACTACTGAAAGGTGAGGGATGAGCGAGAGATTCTTGGACTAGAAGGAAACTATTTTTGGGCATTTGAAATTACCAGGTACGCCTAAATATGAGTAATCTATTTCAATTTATAATAACATGAATTTATAGTGAGTTTAGTACCCTGTTCCCATTCTGCTTTCCATTTTCTTGTTAACTAATTATTTATATGTCAATACTCCTCTAAAATCCATCCTTCGATAATAAGTGCCCCCTCTCTATTCATTTGAATGCAGCATGAAAAGTCAAGAATTCCTTCTCTATTGTTTTAAAAATCACTTCCCTACACGTTGTTGTTATGGAAGAACCATTCATTCAGTTTTAAATATTGGTCCACATGCAAAAGAAAACAATATTTTCATTTAATACTAAGGTATTTCTTCTCCACTGTGAGCAGTTAATGCTATACTTCTTGTGCCATGCAGTGTGTGCCATCAATACTTAAGTCTTAGGCACAAAAGCACTTTTCATTCTTCTGGGACTCCTTAAATTTATATATGTTCTCCATATTTTGGAATAAATCTTGTTATTGCAGTGTTTAGAAAGCCATGATTTGTTTTTTGGTTGTGGCCTATTGACCCCATATAGATATGCCCTATTTCTGAATGTTATCATTCTCAAAAAATGTTGTCTCTTCATGATTACTAGAACTGGGAATATTATTCTTTCTTGTCATTTTTTATATTTTATTTTATGATGGTTATTTGAAAATGGGAATATATACAAAGTGATGCATTGGGAAGGCCTTGTTCTCTTTCTATATCAAAATTTTCAAAAGGGTTTTTCATATAAATAAGGTTTATCATTGTTTTCTTTTTAACCCATAGCTTACCTGTTTTTCATAATTATGGGTTATTCCTCCCGTTTCAATATCAACACATTGTCTATCTTTCACTACAATTATAAAATGAAACCCTATAGTGCAAAATTATTATTTCATTGCATTATATATATCAGACAATGGGAGCCCTTGAGACCTTAGGTACAAAACCAAATTGATGCTACCATGGCCCTAAACCAGTGCTTTCCTTCATGACTTGGGAAAAACAAGTTTTGAATACTCATACATTTGTTTTTAATGCTAGGATTATCTCATTTATTTGGTCATGGGACAAATCTCGACTATTTTATATGTCTTTATTCACTTAATGTAAGGGGAATTTATAAATTTTCAATTGAGTAGACAATTATTTGTCTTATTTATCCATAATCCATGTGAATATTGCATACATATCTCCTTAACTCCACGTTTTGCCAATAAAAATAACCCTCTCATATTTTGTTTCACTCTTTATGTCTGCATAATCTTATATGTGTTTGATACAATGAATTGTTTATGCCATTAGTTGTTGGTCAAATAAAAAGAGCCTTTGTTTATGTATAGTCACTCTATTTGTTCATTAAATATGAGATATTTACTATTAGTAATTTGTTATTATGATACACCAGGACTTTGTAAAATTCAAAAGGATGCCTTGAATCATTTTGGATGTCGTCACTCCACTCCTTTTTACATTTTGATATTATGTAGACCCTTTTATTGATTGAAGGTGTGTTCTAATGATGCATTAAGAAGTTATCCCTTCACATGAAAATTATTATTTTCCTAAGTGCATGTTATTTAAAAAACTATTGTCATAGTAAATTTATTTATGCTTGAATATTTTATCTTGTTAGGAGCTACATAATGTTTCTTTTACAACATGGGATTTTATAATCAAAACAGAGGAAGGGGAAGAAATACTAGAGACAAAGGGCTAGGGATAAGAAGGGATATAAGGCCTAGTGTTTCGGTGCACTTTAATGGAGACTCAAAATAATTAAGATAGTTGCTCCAAAATGGCATTATAAATTTAAATTTCCAACCTGTTTCTTGGTCCCCACAACCATCCATCTGTAACAAGCCTTATCAGTATTCCAGTACCACCTCATGTTTCAGCCCCACTTATATTCCCTGCCAATGATGGATGGAAAAATATCATGTATCCAAAACCATTATAATTTGTCCAGGGATGGCTAACAACTTCATTTCCTCCTCCTCCACCCCCTCCTGAAGCACATGTATCTCACCAACTCCCACTCCACAATTAGAAGCTCAATCTTTCAGGCTTGCTGACCAACCTCAACAATATTCTATTCAACCTTCTAAACATGTCATTATAATGTAGGGTTACCCCCGCTTTACCCACAATATGCATGTCTTATGCATATATCTGATTTGTCCCAGGAATTTTAACTCACTAAGTAGTCAAATCTTCAATACCATTTACCATCAATGGTCATAATTCATAGACTAACCCACATAGTCTAACCCTTAGGTAATATCCACTTATCGGCATCTCAATTGACCCTTAAGACTTCACATAAGACTTTATTAAAGTCTTTTATTCAAACCCTTCGTATCGCGATTCATTAACCCTTATAAACCTTCCATTCCTTTAATATCGGGACTTATTCAATCCCTCTAAGCCCTCATTTAACCTTAGGTTATAACCTTAAGCCGCATGTATAACCAAAACCACGCTCTTTATAACTATGGTTACACTGGACTTAACCCACATAACCCTTATCGGCGATATCACTTTATTTCTATTATAAATCCTTTTATAATAGAAATATTCACAAAGCACATGAGAACCATATCTTTTCCACTTTCAACATGGCCTATGCACAACTCCCAATGTTTAACTTTAGCACTAATCACAAACCCAATCCTTCGTGGGTCACATTAACACAGGGCTCCTCCATACCTGATGTGTGATAATGCAATCAAACTTCAAATATTATATAACCCATGATTAATTTGTTATCGGGTCTGCCACATATCGCTTGTCACATTCCTTTTCGCCATACTCCTCTGATCCCCGATCAGCGCATCATTGACTATTAGTGTGTTAGCCCATTGTAGTTATCTACTGTAACTTAGCCTCTGTGATTTTTGATTTACGATTAAATTGCAACCATCGATCTAGCACTTGATCTGACGGTTGTCTCTTCATCACATTATCGCAATCGCTCTGACTCTATGGTCGGGGTCCGATAACACCCAAAGGGTTCCACCGATGCGACTTAATCTTAGCCGTTGATCTTCCAGATCCAACGGATCCTGTGCGTCGATACTTCACTTTGCATTTTTCTCTTCACTTATGGTTTATAACATTTCTCCAATGTTTTCTGTGCAGGTTCGGGTTCCTTCAAAGTTCTAGGTCTTCAACTATTCTACTACGCACTCCCTCCCAAGATTAACTTTGCATGCTCCTTTGATCGATGTCATTAAAGAGAATTATTTGGTCCTTCAAATGGATTCACGATCCATTTATGATTCCATTTAATCATTCCTCTTCTCCTCTGTGTGTATTCTGCCAAGTATTGCCTACATATATTTATTATGCAAATCTCTGATTAACACACAATTTATGATTTGATAATCAAAACACACATTTAACATAGCCTTGAATTAATCTTTGAATATATAAGCACACAGTAATACAATTCCTCTATCTTGGCTTGATCTTATGATTACAATGGCCTTTGATCATCATCTACCCATAGGCCTACAAACACAACTAAAAATGTAACTCTCTCTATCTCTCTGTCTAACCTCTCCAACCTCTCTCTTTTTCCCTTTTCAATACATTATTAGCAGTTTCTTTACAATTGAGGAACTGTTACTTAGTTACTTTTCTGTTGCTCAACAATTTATTCAAACTAGTTCCTAACTAATCCTAACTTGATCTGCTTGCCTAATTTTAAAACTAATAATGGCTGAGCCAGCCTTAATTTTAAATGAACCACTAAATAGATTCCCTATCTACGCTTGCTAAGAAATAAATATTGTTTTACATGAAATTTTACAATGGCCCCTTCTTGGCTAATGTCTAGACCTTTAGGTCTGACTAGATACTTCTAGCTTGATCTTTGAGAGCCAATGCTCTTGCATCGGACTCCCAAAGTTGAAAACATTCATGATCTCCTAATCATGTGCCTTCATAAGTTAAATGGAAAACCTCCATGGTCTCAAAATTTGTTTGTTGTTGCCCATAAGCTTCATTGTCTTCATCTCTCTTTTGTTGTAACCTTCCAGGCTTCCACACCTTATGTTGTAGTGCTCTGTTGTCTTTACCTTCAACATTCTTCACCCTCCATCCAACTTTACGATGGATTACTTGCTTAGCTCTGCTGTAGCTTTTCTTATGTACTCACATCAAATCCCATAGTTCATCTGTGGCCTCTTGCAGTTCAATCCTCTGTTGATAACAAATCTTGGTTTTATTACTCTGCCGCTGCATCTCACTGCACGTTGTCCTTTAATATTTAAACTACTGATTACTTCCTTCGTCTTTTTCTGCTTCAAATTCTGTTATTATTTTTGAGATTGCTCTAGATACTGCTGTAGATATTGCTGCCACCCTAACTTCTTGAGTATCCTTGAAGTTATCTCCCTCTGCAATATCCAATTTCTACTCTTTGTCTGCAAATTTACTTTAAAAAAGTAAACTTCTCTCCAATTCCCTGATTGCAGTAACATATTCACTCACATTACTCTGTATATTAGTTAACATAACATATTTTAGCAAACTAATATCTGCTTTTGTCTCAGTCAAAACTTGAGACATTCTTCTGTCAATGTCTGCAATTCCTTTTGTTGGGTGTGGAGCATGATTATTTATAGGTCTTTGTTTCAGCCGGATGTATACCCCAGGAAGATTGTACACCCCACCATGTAGGGGGGTAGGTGCGGGGGGGACTTGTCCCCCCCGTGGGGGTCCAGTGGTCCCCCGCTAACTAGCTGGGGGGTCCGGGGGCCAGTGGTCCCCCGACGGGGTTTCGGGGGCAGTGCCCCCGAAGCTAAAAACAGATGTAAAATTGCCTTGTAAAAGTATAGTAATTTCTAGTCAATCTGGGCCATTCATTAGGTGGATGATCTGGTGGTAGAATTTATGTTTAGTTTAGGGTTTTTTTCCCTAGAAGGCAACCCCTCTCTTTGTATGAGGGCATTGTATTGAGGCT
>APFE031601689.1:83853-147721 GCA_000404065.3 Pinus taeda | reverse complement strand
GTCTAAAGTTCCATATGCATCAGCAGTTGGAAGCTTAATGTATGCAATGGTCTGCACAAGGCCTGATATTGCACATGCAGTGGGATTTGTAAGTAGGTACATGAACAATCCAGGAAAAGAACATTAGATGGTAGTGAAATGGATTCTTAGATATTTGAGAGGTACCACAAATCAAGCATTATTCTTTGGTGGTTCAAACATTTTTCTACAGGGATATGTTGATGTAGATATGGCAAGTGACAGAGATAACAGGAGGAGCACTACAGGGTATTTGTTTACTGTAGGTGGAACAACTGTCAGTTGGGTTTCAAAAATCCAAAATGTTGTTGCACTTTCAATAATAGAAGCAGAGTCTGTTGTTGTTACAGAGGCTAATAAAGAAATGATTTGGTTACAAAGGTTTATGGATGAATTGGGTAAGAAGCATGATATGGGCACGTTATACAGTGATAGCCAAAGTGCCATTCATCTTGCAAAGAACTCAACATTTCATTCCAAGACTAAACACATACAGCTCAAGTACCATTTCATACGATCAGTGTTGGAAGATGGAGAGTTGAAGTTGGAAACGATACACACTAGCTAGAATCCTGTAGATATGCTAACAAATGTTGTAACGAGGGAGAAACTGAGAATATGATCAGTTTCAATTGGTCTTCAGGGATGATGATGAAGATGAGAAACAACTAGGTCCAAAGAGAAGTCAATGTCCAAAAAATGAAGCAGCGGTGGAGTTGCTACAATCATTCTCCAAGTGGGAGATTGTTGGGTGTGGAGCATGATTATTTAGAGGTCTTTGTTTTAGCTAGATGTAAACCCCAAGAAGATTGTACACACCTCCATGCGAGGGGTACGGAGGGGACTTGTCCCCCCCACAGGGGTCCAGCGGTCCCTTAGTGGCCTGCTGGGGGGTGCGGGGGCCAACAGTCCACATTGGGGGGTCCGAGGGTTAGCGGTCCCCTGGCGGGAGTTTCAGGGGCAGTGCCCCCGAAGCTAAAAACATATGTAAAATTTCCTTGTAAAAGTATAGTAATTTCTAGTCAATCTAGACCGTTCATTAGGTGGATGATCTGACAGTAGAATTTATGTTTAGTTTAGGGTTTTTTCCCTAGAAGGAAACCCCTCTCTTTGTATGAGGGCATTGTATTGAGGTTGTGTAATAGATGTGTATTCTCCGAGAGAGAAATAGAGAGGTGATACTGTGAGAGAAAACAAAGGATATTAAAATGGATCTGCTGTAGGTTGTGTCTCTTCATTTTGCTAAAAAATAGAAAGGAAGGACTGGCTGTTCGGGGTGGACGTAGCCCAAACTGGGTGAACCACGTATATCTGTGTCTCTCTTGTTTTATGTGTTTGTGTTTTTCCACATATTATACGTATTGCATTGCTCTGTCATATATATAATTTTTCTAACACCTTTCTCATGCTTAGATGCTTCCAGCAAATAGTTGAGAAATTCACTTTCTACTTGATTCCTTTCAAAGACCTCATCACTATGTTGCTTATCAATTCTAGCATAGATCTCCCGCCTTTTCATTGACAACATTCCATAGTTGTCCTTCAGCTCCTTGACTAATCCTAGTAGTTAGTTGAGTATCCTTCAGTTCTAAGACTGATTTTTCTTTAGCATGAGACATATTTATCTCATCCTCCTGTACATTTCTATTCTTCTCTTTGTCACTGTTATGTGACACTTTCATATGTCCTTCTGGCTGATCAAATCTTCCTCGTTCACATCTCTACCTATGCATTATTCAAAAAACCTCATTTCTTCATCAAAATTACTAAAACTTGAATCATTTACCTGAGGTCTCAATTCATGGGTTGACTCAGACTCTCTTAACATATTTTCTAACAACAAAATCTCTCTATTAGCTTCTTCAAGTGTTAAATTTGTATGCTTGACGTCTTCCTTCTCTTCTGCTTGCTTTTGGCTACCCATATAAGCCAAACTCCCTCTATTTACAAGTTTAGCAATATGCTAAAAAGCAATATTTTCCTCCAACTGTGTATAAGTTTCCTCATGAGACCTAACTATCTCATCCTTCTTCTTTAAAACAGAATTCAAATTATGTCTCTCCTTTTCCTCTTCTTTGACAATACCCAAAGATCATCCATCATCATGTATTACATCTGCAAACATACACAGATTGTTAATTTCAAAAACACAAGGCTCAGTAGCCTTAACTGATGTTTTGGATATCATTCCTCCATCTTCGAGTTCACAAGGAACTTGTTCTTCTCCAATAACTTTGTTTTGTTGTAGTTCAACTCCTTTGAGCTTCTCTAACCTCAATTGAACATCCATTATCTGCTCAAGCTTCCTAAACTCCTCTATTAACTGAGTATTCACCTGATGCTCTCTCTTATTTTGTAGCCTATGCTATTTTACCATCTTTCTCATTATATAACCATACGTTTGGTATTTCTCTTTCCTCTGTAACAGTTCCATCAGTACTTCAAGATGGACTCTTATCTTAGCCTTCTCCCTCTCATATTCTTTATCATTCAACTGCTTCCATATGCCATTTGCCTTGGCATCTTCTTTCTTCACTTTTCTTCTGTTGTGGTCTTCCTCAGAACCTCTGTTATCACTATCAATAGCCATCTTCTTCTCCTCTCTCTATGAATTCCTCATTCATTCACTATGAGCTACACTAAAACCTCTGCAACAACAAGTCTTCCTTGTTGCAACTTATCTCAACAAGCTTTTCTCTGTACTTGGTCCTTTGGCAGGTACTTGTTTCTCTATCTCTGGAAGCTCCTTTGAGAAATTATTTCTGCTCCTTCTAGGCTTCAACTCATTTGCACCTTAGAGAACACAATTGTCCTCTTGTATTTCAATCACAACTAAAATACTAGATTTTGGCCACACTCTCTTAGAAATCCTTACTGGCTTCCTTCATCACTGCTCATAAGGCTGTGATCTTCTTGTTTAGATGCTTCACTAATTGTTGTTACCTGCATATCAATTATATTTAAAACAAAGACCATTCACAAGCTTTCAAAAGCTTTCTTCTCAGTTCCCTTTTGAGAACACTCTTATCCTCTCTATCCAACCTTCAATTGGATTCTTCAGGTTCACTGCTAGTTTTTTTTAGAGTCTTTCATTCACTTTGTTCCTTAGAACACATATAACTTTCCTTGTTTGTTTGCTACTATCAATCTTTAATCTGTCATTAACTTGTAAAATTCAAACCAGAGTTAACATAAAACACTACCTGCATGATTTCACAAGGCAGTTTGCTTCCACTCTTCAGCATTCGAATGGATCTTCATTCTTCCCAAGAAATCAACCATCGCTTTGTTAGATTTTACTGTCTAACTTTCCTTTCTGTATTTTCCTCCACCTTTTTAGATTTATAATCTAATTTCTTTTCCTCTACAGACCTCCTGTCTCCCTTCTTTCTTCAAAAAACATAACCTGCTAAGTTTCCTCAAAAAAGATTTAACTGATCTGATACCAATCAATGCAGGGTTACCCATACTTTACCCATAGTATGCATTTCTTGTGAATATATCTGATCTATCCCAGGAATTTTGACTCACTAAGGAGTCAAATCTTCAATACCATTTACCATCAATGGTCATAATTCATAGACTAACCCACATAGTCTAACCCTTAGGTAATATCGACTTATCGAGACCTCAATTAATCCTGAAGACTTCACATAAGACTTTATTAAAATATTTTATTCAAACCCTTCCTATCAGGATTCATTAACCCTTATAAATCTTCAATTCCTTTAATATCAGGACTTATTAAATCCCTCTAAGCCCTTATTTAACCTTAGGTTATAACCTTAAGCTGCATGTATAACCAAAACCGGTCTCTTTATAACTATGGTTACACTGGACTTAAACCACATAATCCTTATCGGCGCTATCACTTTTTTTCTATTATAAATCCTTTTATAATAGAAATATTCACAAAGCACACGAGAATTGTACGTTTTCTTCTTTTAACATGGCTTCTCCACAGCTCCCAATGTTTAAATTTATTGCTAATCACAAACCCAATCCTTCACGGTCACATTAACACAGGGCTCCTCCACACCCGATGTGCGATAACGTAATCGGACTTCAAATATTATATAACCCACGTTTAATTAGTTATCAAGTCAGCCTCATATCGCTTGTCACATTCTTTTTCACCATACTCCTCCGATCCCCAATCAGTGCATCATCGGCTATCAATGTATTGGCCCATTGTAGTTATCCGCTATCACTTGGACTCTGTGATTTCTGATTTGCAATTAAATTGCGACCGTTGATCTGGCACTTGATCTGACGGTTGTCACTTCATCGCATTATTGAAATCAATATGTCTCTATGGTCGAGGTCCGATAACACCCAAAGGGTTCCGCCGATGCGACTTAATCTTGGCCATTGATCTTCTAGATCCAACGGATCTTATGCACTGATAATTCACTTCACATTCTTCTCTTCACTTATAATTTATAACATTTCTCCAATGTTGATCTAAAAATGGGACTCTTAGGCTTCTTATCTAACTTACAAGAACCTCTTCCACTTCCAAAGTTTCTAATTTTCCCAAGTCTTAATGATTAACCAATGCGGAAATAAGAAATGCTTGAAAATATGGGTGTATGCTTGTATTTGTTTCAACTGATTATTTACCTCAAAATATGTTGCTTGCGCTGATATGGGAAGGTACTTAAACTGATATATAAATGTGTATAACAGTAGTTAAAGCAGTAGTAAAACAAACACATAAGACAACAAGATAATATGGAGTTCACCCTAATATCTTGGGCTATGTATCCTTGAGCTTTAATCAACTCAATTAGGCTCTTTGGGATTATGGCTTCAATTCTTTTACAAGTGATACACTCAACTCAAATGTTTTATATAGGAACATTGGGCTCAAAACACCATCTTATCCCTTGGATCTTGGAACTCTTCGACTTTTCTAGCTCTGATTTGGCTCTTACTCTACCTGTGGCTTTGACTCTGGCTCTAGCTCTGAGGCTCGGGCTCTGGCCCTGGCTCTCAGCTCTTGCTTCTAGCACTCGCTCTGGCTCTTGGATTTAGCTGTGGCTCTCTGTGAGTCGCTCGACCTCCAAGAAATTCCAACAACAATATGCTGTTGTCAATTGAGCTCTCTGGCTTTTAACTCGACCTTCGAGTGGCTCCAAAGACTCTCTGCACATTCAACTTTTTTTCTTTCACTCCTCGCTCCTCTCCCTCTCCTCTGTTCTCTCTGTTCTTGGCTTAAGGCCAATCTGTCTCAGTCTATTCGAATCCATTTTTTCGGCTGTTACAGTCACTACATCACCTCACACGGAAAATGGCCACCTGTTCTGTAATGGAAAAGTGTTAGGTTCACCAGAAGCACTCGATCATTTGAAACGATCGTTATTTCCGTTTACTCCAAGAATTCCCACGAAACATGAATCTCTGCCAACTCATCGTTCACGTTGGACTTCAAACCATTATACGCCGTAGCTTATTTCTCCCATCGAATCTGGTTTCCCATCGGGCGCAATCTCCACTGTTAGATCTGGGGCCTCCAGATTTGATGGTTATCGCTCTTATCGAGTGGATGACTTGCTTAGACATTAGCCTGCGATGAGAGTGATTTTCTCTCTCATCCATCGGACACGGGTCATTCGTTGTATGGCATTGTTGGGTCCTCTCCCACTTACCGCTCGAAACACCTCCAATATTCTGTTGGTTTTGGAGTGTGGGACCCACCTGTCATTTTAGCGCTTTTTCCATTGTTTATTGGCTTTCCTTGTGACCGAGCGCTCAGGGCTTTACCATTTCAAGGGGTTTTGCCCAACCAAAGTGCTATTTGCGCTAATCACGCATCAGAAACAGCCTCTGGTTTCTGGTCTGAGCCTCCTCACCGCCATTTTTGCACCATGCACAGTCCCCATGGGCCAACGGTCAATGAGCTTTGACCAAAGGTCCTCATTGCTCTGTGCTGGCTGCAAATTGTTGCTATTCAGAGGTTATTTCAGATAGGCTTCGACATCCATAAGACTTTAAACTTCGGTATGAGCTTTTACAGAGTTCAGGTAGCTTTAAGAGAGTGTAAGGATCCAATTTCGGATCACGCCTTCCAACTAAAAGAACTTTTGGTCCACCAAAAGACTGATATACTGATTTGAGCAGTAAATGAGAGTAACAACACCCTCTTTTTTCAACCTCCCTACACTTACCTTTGCATAGTGCCTCTGAACCAAAATCTTTGACCACTTCCCTTCTTGGATGGGTTGGTCATCTCAGGAAGAACTGTTTTCCTCCTTGACTTCATGCAGAACTTCCGCTATGAAGTTTACAGAAGGTAGTTTGAAATTCTTTGCCTTGATCCTTGATCCAAGGTGGCTCAAAAAAATGTGAAGTACATTTGCTCCACAAAACTTTCATTTGTACCTGTTTGAAAAGCTGTCAAAAACAACTATTAACAACAGTAGGCATACAGACAACAACTGCATGGGCTAACTCCTGCTTCAACAAAGAAACAAATTTCACATCTTGTGAACCCTTCCATGTCTTATATCTACATACAAATGATTAGCCAATAAAACATGTCTTCAGAACAAATGACCCTTCAAATCAAGAATGTAGGAAAAAGACCTTTAGGTCTCTTTTCCAAAAGATGCAACACTTCATCCTTGCCTCCATTTTGGAAACCAAGTTAACTTATTCCAAGCCAACATCACATGCATCTCATGCTTAGGCATGCATTCCATCTTTCAACTTTCACTTAAGTACACTATGCTTCCGAAGCTGAAATGAACATACTGTTGCAGCAATAAAGTGAGTTTCCTACTCAACTTCTTTCTATTTACCATTTGGTAAGATCTTGCAACTTGCATTTATTCCACAAAGAAATGCAAACAGATGCATCACTAGACATGCAACCTTAATTGGATAAGAATTCTAACCATTTCTTACCAATCCATTTTAAAGGTCCCTCCTTCGTTTGCACATCAGCGTCAATATGTGAATCATCTTGAACCACATCAACCATGGAATATTTATTTCCATCCCTTCCATTTTCTTTTTCCACCTTCTCCTTCAACTTTGGTGGGAGCAGTGTTGGATTCAAAGTCCAACACCTTTCAACAAGATGTCCTTGCTTATGGCGGTAACTGCAACACATGTGTATCCTTTTGACAACATGATTTGCCTTGTCTTGTGGACCTTTGGCTGCTTGCTTCTTTTCCTTCAGAAGTTTCCTATATGTGGCCATCTTCTTTCAACATCTAGAAACATAATGGTTATCCAAACCATAAAAGGAACATGCAATTCTTTTTCCATGCCTTACAAAATCAAAAGGAATGTTCTTAGAACCAGATTCATATCTGCCTCTTTCACCTTTATTACCTTCATGAGGAGGTGAAGCAAATGAAGAAGTGGCTCCCCTTGGAATACCATCACTTTCTTCAAGGCTGTCAGAGTTTCCACAACTCTCTGGTTCAAGTGTGTGCTTCTGAACATCTGCATCATGCAAATGACGTTTCGAGCTGTTGCATTACTCCTGAATACAATTCTCACACTTCTAAGGTAGAGGACCTGCAATGAAACTCCTTTTTAGAACTGCTTCAATGGCCTTCATGGCAGCTTTGGAATTCTTTCCATAAGACTGTCCATAGCCAAGACCCAAATACTTAGGCCTTTCCTCAACCATTCTTGGCTCAAAAATACCTTGTGCATGTTTGCCCAATCGTTTTCCTTCATAGCCCATTTTGGACATTAGCTTGGAACCTATGCCTCTGGTATGTTTTTCAAAAGATCTAATATAAGCATTCTTAGAGGAATTTGAAGACAAACAGGAACAATTTAACTCTTCTTCAAGCTGATACTTGGCCAAGGCTTCTTTTGCAACGAAGAGTTGTGACTCCAACTCATGCATCCTTTTCAGGTTCATACTTGCAGTATGATGTTTCCTCTCCATTTCCTGCAATTTGTTAGAAAGCATCTGCTTCTCTTCCTCCACGGAATTCAACTGCTCTTTAAGTATGATGCTCTTCCTTCCATCCTCATATATTTCTCTCACCATATCCATCATGGTGGACAAGTCTTGCTTCATGTCTCCATTAAAGGAACTTTGGGAGCAAGAAGAATTTGAGAACTCACTTGTAGAAGTTGTCATTTTCAAAGTGCACAAAAGAACTTCAAACAAGATTAGTAAAGAGCTTATCCAGTAACCTCTTGCAATAACCTTTTGCACTTCAACGATTGCCCTAAGGTCCTTTGGGATAGAAGAATGCCTTTAGCTCTTCTTCCTTCTTGTCTTTCCTGGATTGAGCTATTAATAGTTTTCCCTTCACCTCTGCAAACTCAAGCAATAGTCAGTCTACAACGAAGCATACAATCAATGAGGCAATCAATCCTTGACTGTCCAAACACCTTTCAGACAAGCAACCTTTGCCCTGTCAATCAAGCATTCTGTTACAACCTTTTGTGAAGGTGGAGTTAATCACTCTTAAGCTCTGATACCACTTGATCTGAAAATGGGGCTCTTAGGCTTCTTATCTAACTTACAAGAACATCTCCCACTTCCAAAGCTTCTAATTTTCCCAAGTCTTAATGATTAACCAATGTGGAAATAAGAAATGCTTGAAAATATTGGTGTATGCTTGTATTTGTTTCAGTTGATTATTTACCTCAAAATTTGTTGTTTGTGCTGATATGGGAAGGTACTTAAACTGATATATAAATGTAAATAACAATAGTTAAAGTAGCAGTAAAAAAAACACATAAGACGACAAGATAATATGGAGTTCACCCTGATATCTTGGGTTACGTTTCCTTGAGCTTTAATCAACTCGATTAGGCTCTCTCGGATTATTGCTTCAATTCTTTTACAAGTGATACACTCAACTCCAATGTTTTATATAGGAACATTGGGTTCAGAACACTATCTTATCCCTTGGCTCTTGGAGCTCTTCGATTTTTCTAGCTCTGGGTCCGGCCCTTGCTCTGGCTGTGGCTCGGGCTCTGGTCTTGGCTCTCAGTGCCCGCTTCTGGTGCTTGCTCTAGCTCTTGGCTTTGGCTGTGGCTCTCTGTGAATCGCTCGACCTCCAAGCAACTCCAACATCAATATGCTGCTGTCAATTGATCTCTCTAGATTTTCACTCGACCTCCGAGTGGCTCCAAAGACTCTTTGTGCATTCAACATTTTTCCTTTTGCTGCTCACTCCTCTCCCTCTGCTCTGTTCTCTTTGTTCTTGGCTTAAGGCCAATCTGTCTCACGACTGTTCGAATCCCTTTTTTCGGCTGTTATAGTCATTGCATCACCTCACAAGGAAAATGGCCACTTGTTCCGTAATGAATAAGTGTCAAGTTCATCGGAAGCACTCAATCGTTCGAAACGGTCGTTATTTCCATTTACTCCAAGAATGCCCGCGAAACACGAATCTCTGCCAACTCATCGTCCACGTCGGACTTCAAACCTTTATACGCCGTAGCTTATTTCTCCAGTCGAATCCGATTTCCCATTGGGTGCAATCTCCGTTGTTAGATCTGGGGCCTCCAGATCCGATAGTTATCGCTCTTATTGCGAGGATGACTTGCTCGGACGTTAGCTCGCAATGAGAGTAGTTTTCTCTCTCATCCGCCGGACATGTGTCATTCGTTGTATGGCATCGCTAGGTCCTCTAACAAACCTACTTACCGCCTGAAACGCCTCTGATATTCCGCCGGTTTTGGAGCGCGGGACCCACCTGTGGTTTCAATGCTTTTCCCACGGTTTCTTGGCTTTCCTTGTGACCGAGCGCTCAGGGCTTTACCATTTCGAGAGGTTTTACCTAGTGATGCACTATTAGTGCTAATCACGCATCAGAAACAACCTCCATTTTCTGGTCTAAGTGTTCTAACTGCCATTTTTGCACAATGCATAGTCCCCATGCAATTTTGTGAAACACAATACATTAAGGTTTGAGAAGCCTTTTCCGCCATGTCTCAATCTCTCTTTAATTTCAGTTTATATTTTTATTAATTCCTTTATTTGGTATCAGAGCCAAGGATGAGCGAACAATATAAAGTTCTATGACCAAGCGTAAATTGGGTGTTGAATGCGCTTCCCAAGTAAATGAGCATGCAAAGTGTGGGTGTGGATCATAAGTGAATGTTGCGTGGTTTTGCAATGCTAGAGTGAGTGTTAACCATGTGTGTGCGTGGGGCTTGCAAAATTGCATAACAATTTCATTGGAGGTTTGCATTAAAATTCGTATTGATCCATGTTTTGGCGTATGCATTGAACCTATAATGAGTGAAGCAACATTAAGGTTGTGTAAGCGAAATATGTGTTGAAGTTGGACGTGTTTTGGAGGACGCTGCAAATGCGATCGAATTGAAGAATGTTGTGAATGCAATTATGTGCTTAAAACAACGATTTGTAGAGTTGGAAAGAACCCGTGTCAACATAAGTGGGCTAAACTGTCAATAGGTGAGCAGAAGGATGCTTCACTTGAAATTAAAGGAGCGACCCTATGCGTGGACCAACAAAGTCAAGAACCAGATTTGTATTCAGGCACTCCTTGCCAGACAATTGTGATCTATTTGCAACCAGATGGATTCTAGAAATGAAATAATTTAAAGTTTTTATAAGTGAGCTTGAAGGTCTATATTGTAGCATTTTTTTTATACAGTCAACTCTAGCATTCAACATTACATTTGGTATTAGAGCACAACCCGCAGTCGCTGTCTTTTCCAATACCCTCAAGGCTGCATTGGCAAGATTCTTTCCACTGAGAGCCACGATGAGAATTTCATAAGCGTCTCTTCTGATAGACAACTCCAACTTCTCAAACATTTCCATAAGTTCATTCAGCATATCTCTATCACCATGCTAGGTGGTGGCAAATGAAAATGTTTTGGATGAATTACTACAACACGCCACTGATATCTCCGACAAAACCCTATTTAGGGTTTTAAAGTCCTTGGAATGGCCGAGAATATTGCCAAAATTGTCATTAGTTTGAGTGGTGTGTTTGAAGCCTGGTTACAGTTTGGCCCATTCAAAATACCTCACAGCCGAACTCTGGGAATATAGTTTCATCAATATCAAAATAACGAATTGGGGACATATATGAATGCCCAATTGATTTAGATTTTCTTCCACATTTTCCTTACCTTTCTCAAAATATTGACACGTTTCCCTGATAGCATCTACCATCTTCCATTTATTTTTTTGGGTGTTTCGCCAGTTTTGTTCAATTCAATCAAGGTGCCTTCCTCTTCTTCGCCGTTTAGAGACTGTAGTTAAGGGTTTTCATCCTCGCTCAAGGATGCTAGAGTTTCCTCATGGATTTGAGCCATGGAAGATGCATCAATTGAGTGAAATCTATGGCTCAATATGATTTCATGAGAACGAAGGAGGCTCTTACCTTTTTGGAAGGTTTTGAGAGGCGTAGAGTCCAGATTCTGGAGCCATTTCACTGAAGGAGAGCTCCATTGCTGTTGGTGCATTGCTAAAATTGATCGTCTGATAGAGGAAAATCCTACATGACGCACACAAGAGATGGCGTGCACTTGAAATCTGTCATTTGTATGAGAGTTTTCTGCGTTGATTCTCAGGAGAAATGGATGAAATGGATTTAGCTCTACAAAGCTAACTAGTATTCTATTAGTTTTAAAGTCTCATTCGAGTCCTCTGTTCCCAGCTTAAGATTGGTAGCAAGACGTTTCCAGATTTAAGGAAAATCCTTGGATTATTTAAATGAATGACACAATTCTATTATTGGCACTTTATACCAGTTAATCTGGTTGAAGGAAACCATGAGCGTTGATCTAGAATAAATCGACGACAGCGGTAGCATTTAGATACAAATGATGGTGCCTAGTTATTGAGTTTAAAGCCAGTTATTGAATGTAATTTGGAAACGCCCAGCTCTGTGATTCATCATTGAGCTAAGCTAGTTGAGAATGGAAGTCAATTTGGTAATACTCCTGGTCTAAATATTGAAGACGTGTGATCAAATCGCAGGATTTCAGAGAAAATCTAAATTGTTGACCTATTGAAAAACTGATGAATCAACGTACAAAGATAATGGTCTAGATAACTCCAAGCAAATGGAAATTGCCTTTAGAATCTGTGTATTACTACACCGTTGGAGCTTCCAAAGAGAAGATGCATTCTCTTTCTCAACATTACATCAAAATATCGGAATCCTTTCCATCCATGTGGGCATCAAAGAAATTAAACTCCTAGTCATCAATATAAATTAAAATGGAGTGTGATTTTTTTAAAAGGTATTTTTAATTTGGCACATGGTTTCAAAACACGATATGTTGTTTTATAAACAATAAGTCGTTAAAACGATGGGTAATGGGTCATTGATTATTTATAAGTGGTTGTTTTTACATTGGCACATGGATTTAGTATACCATGCGTTGTTTTGTAAACCATGGGTTGTATGAACTTTGACCATGCTCGAAAAAAATAGGTTGCATTGTATTCACATTTTTTGCATTGGAAAGGGGCCTTGATGTCAAAAGTTCAAATTATTGTTGTCAACTCATCGAAGTTAAAGGATGGTGAGTCACAAAATGTAAGTGTGAGTTTGAAGATCATGGGTATGAAATCAAAGTTGGAGTCACAATGTCAAGTGAATGTATAAAGTTTAAGTGAGGGTTGATGTGAAAGTTAAGTGGAGTAGAAATTGAAGTTAATATATAATTAATTTTGAAGATAGAGTGTTTTTATTATTATTTTTTAAACAATATTAGAAAAAATATTGTGAAGGTGAATGTTGATAGCTTATGTACTCCAATATTTAATAATAATAAAAAAATTGTGGTATTGAAGTTACTTAGATCCACTTTGTAATAGTCTTGGTGAAAATTTCATGTAATAAAAGTTAAAAACGATAACCACAGATGAGTGACACACTTATTCCAAGGTAAATGTTGGGCAGGACATCCTAGGAGGTGTTTATTTGGTTGGTTTTGGATAAGAAAATTGGAAAAAGCAATGGCTAAGGCTTTGAAAAGGAAAAATGGCATTTTTGGCACATTTATTTATGAAAATAATGGAAATTAGGAGAAAAGGGATGTGAAAGGTCACAAGTTGCATGTGAAGAGGAAAATAATGGAAAATGAAGAAAATAGAGGCCTCATTCATAAAAATCATTATGAGGATTAGTTGGTAACCTTTTGTCAGTTTAGCTGAGCTCTTTCATTATTCTCTCTCTCTCATACTCTTGGATACTTAGAGTTTTCTTGGAGCACTTTCGCATTGGGGCAAGAAAGACAAAGAAGGCAAGAGAAAGCAAAGGTCAAGCAGGGAGAGGAAAGATCAAAAAGGAACAATAAGCTTTATTGTAGGTATCACCTTTCATGTGTATTATCCTGCTAGATTTGGCATGCATGGTATTACATGTGGTTCTTTTCTATCATGACATGGGTTTTTCCAGGTGTGACAATGTTTTCAGCTTAACCTTGCCATTTCCGGATAGCCATGGTGTGATGGGGTTCTCATGTTTGGTTGAGCTGGATTTCCAAATAGATTCGAAGCTAAGTGAGGTGGATATCCAAAATGATAGAAAATATGGCCTAGTAACCCCTGAACTGGATTGTTGGTTGTGGTAAAGCTGTATTTTTTGTTTCCTCAAATGTCCTAGGAATCCTTGCTGGTGAATGACAGGGTATACAATAAAGCTTAGAGGTGGTTTTCTCTATGTTGAGCCTAGTAGTCTTAGGTTTGGGATATGCGGTAAAGCCTGGAGAGTAGGTCTCAGTTTAGAGCCTAGTGATCCGGGTTTGGATTACGGTAAATCTTGAGAGACTAGGAGATAGGAAAATTCCTCATGGTGTAGGTGGAGAAATCCACTAGCATCCATGCTTGTTTTGCCTAGTGATCGCGTGGAGATCACAGTAAATCCAGTTATGATGTGTTCATTGTGTTGGCCTAATGATCCAGGATGGATTATGGTAAAACTTAGTTTTTATTGATGAGGGTGAGGTGGTTTAGGCTTGGTATGCTCTGGCTAAGTTCTTTTGGTTTGAGTCCCACATTCATGTTTCAAATATGGCATGGGAGTGAATGGTTGAAGATAGATTTGACTCAGCCATTCTATGGTCAGGTGGAACATGGTAGTCCCATCTCCAGTTGGTTGATTACATTGGTTAATGAGAAATTCATTCCCTTGATTTTCATGTGAAAATGTATTGATGTATATATGGATTTTGAGGGTTGATATGTTTATTGTATGTATGTTCTTATTGTACTGGTTATATTTTCATTTTATGACAACTATATATGGATCTCAACATGTTTTTACTTGTATATGAATGGATACTGTGTCTATGACTTAATAGAGGATAATGTAGAAAATGGCATGAGAGAAAAATGTGATGAGCTTCAGTATTGCAACAAGAATGTGTAACTCCTAAGGCTACCAACTTTAATTATCAACCCGAGATGTGTACAAACTTAAAAGATATCAGCACTATATTTGCATCATACAATGTGTCATTCCTTTGTTTCCATGATGTAATGGAGTGCATGTAATGAAATCAAATCCTAGACTAATTGCAGAAAATGAAATTCTTGAAATGGAAACCTCAACCTATTGCAAGAAAGAAAGTACAAGGAAAGAAACATATTCTAATCGCATAAAGTAAATATCATGAAATAAATGTCAACCATTACATTTCAAAGAGATTATATCCATTAACAGAGTTCATTGGATATGGCAATCAAGAAAATCATCATTGTATTATCCAATTCATAAATTTGTCCACTAACCCAAATCGTTGAAATGTTTTGCATGGGTAAAGAGGCAAGTCCTAAGTGGTTTTTAGACTTCCATAATCATTGATTTAGAGCCTAGGGTATTTATTCAACCCTAAGGGACAATAACCAAGCTTCTTTAGTGAATTTGGGCAAGTATATGCATGTTTGAAGGCTACTACGGGAAACTACAAGATGTTCCAGATTTACTACATGAAGTTATAATTCATCGAATGACCAAGAAAATCAATCCAAATTGGATAAGATTTTTTTTGTTATTGACTAGGATGTATTAGGTCTCCATTCCAAGTTGAATACCTCAAAAATACTTTTGTTAACCCATGCTAAGAAATAGTAGACAATTAATAGTCTAAAATCTAGAAATTCAAGAACTAGTGAGCTAGTAAATCTATCAAATACCTAACCTAATCGAGTGAAAATGAAATGGGGTAAATTTGTTATTAAATAGATTTTTTTGTGATATAATTCAAGTGGAATCAACTTAATTGAAGCTCATTAGAATGCTCTAAAAAATAGCAGAAATTTATTGTTATTTGCGACAAAGGAGTTCCAAAAATTTAGATTTTGGAATAAGAAAACTAATCCAAGTACCTCAATGATTAATATGACATTTCAAAGCTTTTTCAAGGATGAAATGATGCTTTTTATTATTCAAAAGAACTTATATCAACCATTTAACCCAATCCTACAATAAGAAATCATTAATATTAAATGCAGAAATAGAAAGAAACAAGAACAAGAGATGCAAGCGAATAAGAAGTGAAAAGAAGAAAAGAAAATCATACAAAAGGGATCTAAGGCTCCTGGGATGGCCAAGCCCAAGGAAAATCAGAGACCTAAGGATCATTATTTTCATTAATATAATTACATCCCTACAAGAAATGACAGTGGAGCTGCTAAAATATGAGTTCTCTCCACAAGAAGACTAATAAAAATTCTACCCCTAGAGGAAAATTCAACTTGTTACTTATACAAAATGATTAGGAATCATTCCACATGAAAGGAATAAGCTTTTCCTACCAAAATCCCTTGATTAGTGGATCTGGATCCCAATACTAGGAATCTGCATTAAATGGCAGGGAACACATTCTTAAATTTTCTCAATCATTGCAGCTCCATAATTTGTGCCATAACTTCAAAATATCTTATTTATTTATTATTTAATATTGATCCTCTTATAGTAGGGAGAAAGTCCTTAAATTATCTCCTCCTCCAAATCTTCATAATTTGCCCAATATTCTCATAATATTCCACAAAAATAAATAATATTAGGCACAAATATGCAAATTATCCATAAACCTTCATAATGAACATATTAAAGTTAGAAATAGATGATCTAATGCAAAAAGAGAGGTTTAATGTGTTGAAGGATGGTCAGATGGGCCTTAACTTATGTTTATTTTAGAGGCATGAGCCTTAATTTATGTCTAATTTATAGGCCTATCATACCCCCTACTGAAAGTGATGCTCATCCCCTGAGCAACTTAGTGACCTCATTATACCTCATTCATGGCCCTGGTGGCCTCTCTCTTATGAATTCCTCAGTCCTTTCTCTTAAGGATCTCGGCTGTAAGTTCTGCAAGGACAAACCCAAAAATGCACTTGCTCTTTTCATGATTGTTTGATATTCTTTCAAGAAAAAAAAAAAAGTTTCCTCTTTGAAAGTAAACTCTATTGGTTTGTAGATCTATTTCATTCATATTCTCTCTCTTGAAACATTCATTCCATTGTCACTCATTTTTCCAAAACTGCTTGTGCATAGAAAAAATCACAGTGTTTCTTGAGACCATTAGCTTGTCTTTTTCCCCTTATTCAATATGTGTTTTTGAATATTTTTCATTTTGGCAAGGTCTTCTACATCCTTTTCCAACCTTCTGCTACCTTGTTCCACCATTTAGACACCTTTGAAACCTTCAAAACACCTTTAAATGAGAACTGGGACATCCTGTAGTAATTCCTGTAAAAACTATAGGAAACCTTGTTTAAACCTGTTTTGAGTAGAAATGATAGTCTGAGCCTAGGGTGGGCCCTCAACATGAATTCCATGCCTTTATCCCATTTCTATAACATCTTTTAGGCCTTGAAAAAAAACTAGAAAGATATTAGAGACCTTTTGGAAAGCCTCTTTTCATCATTGCAGTTTGAGTTTTGTTTTGATGGTGAATGCCTTCTTGCCTTTTGTTGCAACCTTATCCTTTTTTTAGCCTAGATGATTGCCTAATGGCCTTGGAGTTCTCTGTTTTGATTAGGTATCTCTTAGGCACAACCATTTTTGGTTTTAACACCATTTATTCCTTTCTTCCTTCTTCTAGCAACATTTTGTCTTCTTGTAGCAACCATTCCTTCTCTTTCAGAGTCTTCTAACTATTTGAGAGTAATGAGAAATGATGTAGAGAGTTTGGAGGATGATGCTAGGGCTCAGAGGGAGTAGTGTAGGTCTGTGAAAATGGAGAGGATATGCTCTGTTTGTTTCTTTCAAGAAATTTTCAGGGTGAGACAAAGTGTAGGGTTTGTTCTTGAAAAATATCAATCTTTTCTTATGAAATGGGATGGATAAATGATGGATATATAGAGGATATGGAGTGGATGGAGGGTTTGGAGTGCTGTGGTGACTTGGCCTTTGCATAATTTTTTTCTTTTAACTGATTTCCCCATTCCTCAAAATCATCACCCTTCCTAATTTGACTTTTCCACATTGCATGAGTGAAGGAGTGATCTGCAATTAACTAGTTGAAGGCGGCTAAGACTGCTGACCCATCCTTAGCTTATAAAACCTCATCTATCATGCATTGACAAAAAATTTATAACTATAATATGCTCAAGAGAAGAGGTCAAGAATATCGCATACTTGTACCTACCTGATTGTTGTTGGAGAGGCATGCATGCTGCGACTGAGTTGATGATTGATCCTTTCTTCCCTAGAGGTGCTAATTTTCTCTGCTTGCTAATGCATAGATCTTTATAGCTTGCTTATTCTTTGACTAATAAGGTTGTTGTGTGCAATTTTCTTTCAAGTGTTAAATATTTTGCTGGTGGAATGGATGGACTGCCTCCTAAGGAGGGTGTTCCCCCTTTTCAATACTCAGATATGGCTTCATGTTGCTCAATGTGGCTAGATCTTCTGCTATGTGAGTGAACAGATAATTGATACTGAAATTTGTTGCAACTGTGTAGGCTTCTTACAGAAGGAATCCTCTACCTGTAGCAGTCATTTAGTTCCTCTTCGAGACCTAATTGATGCATGTGGGATTGATGTAAATTAATAAGAGGTATAAGGACATGGTTAAAATCATCCAAGAGGTGGTGGAAACGTTGATGACAATATATATATATATATATATATAATAATATATATATATATATATATATATATATATATATATATTATATATTATATATATTAGTAAAGCAAAGTGGAATTTTGAAGATGGATTTTTGAGTTAGATGGAGTCGGTGAGTGATGAAAGTGGTGTTGGGGGGCCTATATCAACCTTCCCTAAAGAATACATGACCTTTTGCCCCATTTATCTAATCATATTGCCTCTTGTAGCTTTTCTCGGCCATCCTGTAGTACTACAGGATCTTCCTATAGTAATTTAGGACAACCTCTTGTAGCAGACTTGTTTTGCCCATATCTCCCAAACGGTAGAATGGATTGACCTAAAATTTTCTGAGCATTTGGCCATCATCCTTATTCATCTCCCCATAAAACAATCTTGGATAGTGGATGCACAAATCTTGAGAAAACATAAACATGACTGAAGGTTATGGAGGTCAATTTACTGGAAAACGTGCAATGGAATTTGTTGAAATTTCTTAGGCATGTTACCATCATCCATATGCATCTGCCCATGAAACAACTTTTTAAATGGATGCATGGTTTTCAAGATATGACAAAATAAATTTCTACTCTATGTATTCTTGTTTCTTGTAGTAAAACAGAGCCTTCCTGTAATATTTCGGGACAACAACAAAAAATAGTGGTAGAAGCTTGGGAATGATAAGTGGATGGTGGAAATAGATGAGGGTGATGGATTTGCATGGCCTTGGTTTTGTTGGAGCATTTGAGCAAAGGAGGAGAAAGTCAAAATTTGACTTCTTTTGACTAAAATTTTGACCAATTTTTTTCTTGTGTTGGTGTGAACTTGTTTTTGTTACTTGTAGATGTTGGAGGGTACCTACATTCATTAGAGAGGTACATGGAGAAATTTTATTTTTATTTTTATTTATTTATTTTTTCTTTTTCTTCTAGGCCTATTAGTTGCCTCAATGAGGTTTTCAACTAGCAGGTCTTTCTAGGTGCCTCAAAGGGGGTTTCACCTAGGATCTTTTATTTTTTCTTTTTTCCAACTCATTGACTGCCTCATGGAGGTTTTCAATCAATAAGCCAATCTTAGGCACCTCAATAGAGGTTTTCACCTGAGATTTTTATTTTTTTTTCTCTTATTTTTTATTTATTTTTTTGCCCTACTCTACTTGAAAAAAAAAATCACTTTCAAGTATAAGAATACTTCCAATGAAGCCAGGTGCACATCAAGATGACAGATAAATTGATGTGTAGGCTCGCAATGTATTCCTTGACATGTACCTAGATTTAAGAGACCGAATGCTTTGAATTTGATGATATTAAGCACAATTGAAGAAGAGAGTATTGCTACAAGTTAATGACTATCTAGAACCATATTTCAATATAGTTGTGATGCCCTTGGTCCACTTGCTAATTTGGATAATCTTGGATGTCTTCTTCTTCCATGAAATTCAAATCTTCCTATTTTTTATCATTGTTCTCTCGAACACATGGAGGATTTGATGGTAACCATGAGGGAGATTTCTCAATATATGATTTTGTTGTCTTCTCTTCATCAAATGTATCCCATGATCCTTTGGTATTCTCATTTGAATCTTCTTCTTATGGATGTGGTTCTTCAATGACATCAAGAGAATCTCTTTTTTGCAATACTGATCCTGAGCTAGGGTGTACCATTTAGCTCAAGAGGAGATGTTTGGAAGTGTTGTACCTTAACATTGTAAGTGGGTTGAGCTACTTCAATGCGTGGGTTTGGGAATGGTGGTACAAATAGTTGAGTGGGAGCAGATATTTGAGATGGATTTGGTTGGGGTTGTGGTTGTGGTGGAGGTGGATTGTAGGGATAACATGGAGCTGGGTATGGAGGATATTAAGGATATTGTGGATGGCTCCCAGAAGTTCCTTGCCAACCTTGTTGCGAAGATTGGTTTTGGGGTTGAGATGGCAAATGTTTCCAAGGAAAGGGTGTGTTCCAATTACTTTGATATGGATGTGCATAAAATTGAAATTGTGAATTAGGATCTTGCCTCACATCGGGTTGAATAGGCTGCCATGGTCCTCTTGGAGCTACATAACATTTCTTCATTGGAAATTGACTTGCTCCATTGCCTCTTGCTAAACTTATTTCAACCGTGGTAATGATGGACAATATTTAACATTATGTGATTATGCATGGAAAACATAAATATCAGCATGTTCTTTTTCTTCATATTGCATTCTTCACATTTCTACTTGTTCACTTAGATTGCTAAGAATTTATGTTTTAAAGTTATGAAGAAAATTTCCAAGTTTAGCTTGACTTACTGATCTTGATGTTGATTGAATTACTCTTGTCCTTTATCTTGATATGTGTTTGCATGTTTCACAAATTTCTTCAAATGATAATTGGTATACATCACCTCCACTGATGAGATCAAGGAGATCCATCCACTCATCCTTAATCATTCTAAGTAAGAGGTTTTTTAGTGTGTTGGATCCTAAATGATGTATTTTTTCCCTCTTAACATTATACATTAACCTCTCTATTATATCTTCTAGACTCTCATATTCTTTTTGACTCATTCTAAATATTTCTTATTTAAGATCATGATATTTATATTTTTCTAGAAATATCTTTTGAATATCATTCCATGATCTTATTGAATTACTCCCTAAACTCATTAACCATTTAAGAGCTATATCATTCAATGTTGCCAGAAATAATCTCAGTTTTTTGAGTTTTTAATAAGTAACCATATGATCTACGAACAATTTCAAATTCAAATAGAAAGGTTTTCGGATCCTTTGACCTTAGACCATGAAAGTTTAGAAGAAAAGATGGAGGGATGTTCTTCATGTGCACATTAACATCAATATCTTGAATGGGAAATATGAGAGAATATTCCTCATTTTCATCATCTCCATCCATTTCTTCTACACTATTTGCCATCTCTTCTTCTTCTACCTGCAAAAGTGGATGCTGATGTGGCTCTTACTGCACTACGTGATCAAATGGGAGGGTGGGTTGGTGTTGGAATTTTTTTGTTTTTATGATTGAATGGAAACACTAATAAAATGCACTTTTCTATTTTTAAAATGAAATATGCCTAATGAAAATATTTTTTGTTTTCTCAAAAATTAAAAAGAAATGAATCAACTAGGGAATAAAACAATGCATACTTTGACACTTCCCCCGCAACAATGCCAAAAGTGATGAGCTTTGGTATTGCAACAATAATCTTGCAACTCCTAAGGCTACCAACTTTAATTATCAACCCGGGATTCATACAAAATTAACAGGTATTAGCACTATATGTGCAACATAAAATGTATCCTTCCTTTGTTGTCATGATGTAAAAGAGGGCATGTAATGAAATCAAATCCTAGACTAATTGCAGAAAATGAAATGCTCGAAGTAGAAATTTCAACTTATTGCAAGAAAGAAAGTACATGGAAAGAAACCTATTCTAATTACATAAAGTAAATATCATGAACTAAATGTCAACCATTACATTTCAAATATTTTTGATACATTAACAAAGTTCGTTGGATGTGGCAATCAAGAAATTCATAATTGTATTATCCAATTCATAAATTTGTCCATTAACCCAAATCGCTGAAATGTTTTGCATGGGTAAAGAGTCAAGTAATAGGTGGTCTTTAGTCTTCCCTAATAATTTATTTAGAGCCTAGGGGTCTTTATTCAACCCCAAGGGAAAATAAACAAGCTTTTTGAGTGAATCTGGGCAAGTATATGCATGTTTGAAGGCTACTACAGGAAACTGCAGGATGTTCCAAATTTACTATAGGAAGTTATAATTCACCAAATGATCAAGAAAATAAAATCCAAATTGGATGGGATAATTTTTTTTATTGACTAGGATATCTTAGGTCTCCATTACAAGTGGAATCACTCAAAAAGACCTCTGTTAACCCATGCTAAAAAATAGCGAAATATTATTAGTATAAAATCTAGAAATTTGAGAACTAGTGAGCTAATAAATCTATCAAATGCCTAACATAACCAAGTGAAAATGCAATGGGGTAAATTTTTTATTAAAAAAGATGTTTTTTTGATCTAATTCAAGTGGAATCAACTTGATTTAATCTCTTTAGCATGCTCTAAACATTAACAAAAATTTATTGTTATTTTCCACAAAGAAGTTCCAGAAATCTAGATTTGAGAATAAGAAAACCAACTCAAGTAGCTCAATGATTACTATGACCTTTCAAAGATTTTCCAATGATGAAATTATGCTTGTGATCCTAAAAAAGAACTTACATCAACCATTTAACCCAATCCTACAACAAGAAATCATTAATACTAAACGCAGAAATAGAAAGAAATAAGAATAAGATATGCATGTGAATAAGAAGTGAAAAGAAGAAAAGAAAATGATACAAAAGGGCTCTAATGCTCCTGGGATGTCCAAGACCAAGGAAACACAAATACCTATGGAGGAGACCAAGACTTAGAAGCTTAAAATGGCACTAATCTTCATTATTTTCATCAATACAATTATATCCTTGCAAGAAATGACAGTGTAGTTGCTAAAATATTAGTTATTTCAACAACAAGACTAATAAAAATTCTACCCCTAAAGGAAAATTCGTCTTGGTACTTATACAAAATGATTAGGAATTATTACCCATGAAAGGAGGAATATTTCCCCATGAAAATCCCTTGATTAGTGGATTTGGATCCCAATACTAGGACACCAATTTGGTTGTAGAAGCTTGCGTACAAGGCATGCATTTGAATTGGTTCATTTTCCTGCTACAAGAACTCTTTGACATCTATGAGGATGTGTATATGCATGCCACTCATTTTATTTATGGATAACTTGTTGTTACACTGGCCATGTGGAAGTGGCACCCACTAGAGGGTCGTGAAATGGCATTGATTATTGAAGAACAACACTTGGCTCTGAAGTATTTTCCATGGCAGACGCCTGGAGATCCTAATAGCAAGGGAATCAATAAAGCCTCCTTCGACGACTAGTATAAAATGATGCTAGAAGTCACCACGAATAGTCCACGAATCCTCACATCGCTCCTTGACAACGACTCAAAGGATATCTTGTTCAACATCAACCATGGCAACACCTGGTTATGACTAAGGTGTGTTAATCCTGACACGTTTCATGTGCACTGCCAAATGTTTATGCTCACAGAAGATGATTTCCATCTGGAAGTATCATCTTGGCTGTGATTTGTTGGGGAAATTGAGGAGGCACACTATTATTATCTATTTGAGGGAATGGTACCTTAGTAATTACTAGGAGTAACTACAGCAACATCACAAAAGTGGATGGTAGAGGAGACATTGAACCTGGTCATTAAGCGGCTCGAGACACAGATGCAGAGCCTACATGAGAACATGGCGAACCTTGGCATATCAATAAGTCCTTTTCGTACTTTTTCTCAATTCCATAGTTCAATACTACCTGGTTCTTTGGCTAATAGCCCTATATTTTCTTTGCTTCCCACAGTGAGACCTCATTCCCAACATAAATCAACAATTCCAAAACCTTGACCTACATTGGGGCTTAAAAATAAGTGCAAGACCCCTTCCACCCAAGTCTTCTACCTCACAGATGAATGACCACTTTCCCATGGCAGAGCGGCCATCACTGAAGAAACTCCATTGTCCATACTAGCCTCATCACCACAGTCATGAAATCCATCCCTGCATAGAGCCTCCACATCCACCAGCATTTTAGATAATCTTCCATATGAAACCATGCCTAGAAAAAAAATGGAAATGGAGGTTGACTCTATTACCCATTCACTCATTAGACACATGAACGAGATGCTCACAACCCACATTGTAGGTAAGGAGACCGTTCAGACATCCATGTTATCATTATTATTTGATTCAGGTGCACTCACAATCACAAGGAAAATTACTCACCCTCCATTTCTCACTCCCGCCATGTTCTCTACGTTTCCCATCCATAACTGATCCCATCCCCTTACCAATAGTGGAACCACAACCCCAACCCATTCATGTTGATCCACAGATAGTTGAACCCTCATAATGAGAGACATCTCCCTACAAGAATTCTAAAAAATTGGTTGTTAGTGGAAAAGCATTGCAAATTTGATTCCCAAGACCATCCACAATGTCCCCAGAGGATCTCCAAGTCTAGTCCTCATGCCAATTATTTAACTTCATTCAATAGGTTGCATGTTAAGAAGAGGCGTTGCACACCATTCTGGTTATTGATCATGAACAACAACATCAACATATCCTCACCCTAAAAACCAAACAAGACAAACTACTCCAGAGGAAAAAAGATCTCCAGCATTAGCTTGATCAATCACTGGGAAATTCTACGATCTCCAGCCTTCAGTCACTGATATAATTACAAAAGCCCTAGAAGACTTTCTGACCTATAGTCTTTTGGAATGTTGCGACTATGTTAAAGCTGCATGCATTCAACTAGTCTCGATTAATCAGGTGCTCAAGAGAACTACTGCAGCCACTTGTTGTAGCTGCTACAACACCCTCCAAAATTTTGGCCTACACTCAATTTCATATCCTTCCCTGGTCTTGTACATTGTTGTCGCAAACACCAAAGCTTATTTCATGAACTTTCTTGAAGTATTTTTCTCCCTTTTGCAAGTTGGGTAAACTATCATCTTTTGGTATGATTGGCCATCGCGAAATGTGTAGAAACATGTTATGATGGTTCCAATGCTCTATCCTTGTGTAAATGAGTTGTTCCAACTATGTAAACATTTTTCGCACTCATTCACAAATTTTTAAGCACTATTGCACAAGTGTCATCACAGTTGTCCCAAAGTTTACCTTAAAGATGCATGTGTTCAACTAGTCTCAACTAATCAGGAGCTCAAGGGAACTACTGTGGCCACCTGTTGTAGCTGCTACAACACCCTCCAAAATTTTGGCTTACACTCAACTTCATATCCTTCCCTGGTTTTGTACATTGTTGTCGCAAACACCAAATCTTATTTCATGAACTTTCTTGAAGTATTTTTCTCCCTTTTGCAAGTTGGGTAAACTATCATCTTTTGGCATGATTTGTCATCGTGAAATGTGTAGAAACATGTTATGATGGTTCCAACGCTCTATCCTTGTGTAAATGAGTTTTTCTAACTATGTAAACATTTTTGCACTCATTCACAAATTTTTAAGAACTGTTGCAGAAGTGTCATCACAGTCGTCCCAAAGTTTATATTGAATGTTGCAGTTGTCGTAATTGGTCGGAAAGTTGTCACACAAAGGGAAATGAATTGTTCATGCATCATGAGTGATCTATGTTGTTGTGTCATTAAGTATTATAAGTGTGAGATCACATTCCAAGTCTTATCATTGATCATATCAGTCTAACCGGTCTTACACTTATCCATTTCTGAGAAGGCTTCTCGATTAAGCAACTTGACTTAACCTACCATCCCTGAACTATGAACTGCACAATTTCATTCCTCTAGCTATGACCTTTCCCCTTGGAACCGTGAAATGCGTAGTTCCTGCCTCCTAGGATTGTTGCACTGTACAGTTTCTATGCCTAAGATTGAGCCTCATCCTCTAGAATTGTGCAATCATTCCTCCCAACCCAGCCTTCAATGTGCACTACATAATCAAATCCTCAAGCTCAATCCTTGAGCCTCTGAAATGTGTAGTTGTGTAGCATCCTAGTTTCCCTTGTCCCTTGAAACTGTGGAGCATGTCCTCTCAGTGCCCATCTCCTTAGTTTGTCCCACTGGCTCTCAGAACTGCGTAGTTTTTTCCCTCAGTCCTATCTGAATTTCACATTGCGCAGTCTCAGAGCTCAAGCCTCACCCCTAGCTACTTGAATTGCATAGCTACGTGGTAACTGATCCCTTTCTCCTAGCCTGTCACCTATTTCTGACTTAGTTAATGGATCAAAATGCAATATCTTAGACTAGGGGGTTTTCAGATTGATGTCATCTCATCATGAGTGAATTGTAGATATAGGTACTCTATCATACCAGGGAAAGATGATGAAGAATGAGATGAAGGAGGGAAGCATGCTGAAAGGCACACTTGTAGCTGAAAACAAAATCCATTCAATCAAGAAAAATGAATGGACACTAGTTTTCGAGCACCATCCAAGAATTGATATCACTAGAGGTGAAGAGAAAATCATTCTTAGGAAGACATTTATCACTCAGGATTAGCAATGGCTTGACATTAACACATCATCAAGTAGTCCATGTCAGTAGTGTCATGTCATGTCTTGTCATGAGTAGTCACATGCCACAATTTATGGTAAATGATGTAACATATGTTTTAAAAATCTATTGTAAAGTGAAAGTCCAAAGGACATGTGTGGAATACGAAGGGTCATGTAAAGTTGAAAAGTCATAGGAATTCAAACCACCATGAGGGTAGTCAAAGAGTCATAAGGAAGGGGAAGCATCACCCCTTGGTTATATATACTCCCTCATTGTATTATCAAGGAACTTTTCACCGTCGATCCTCCCACAAAGCATTAGAGAAATAAGCTAGTTCTTTTGGGAAGCAAGGAGTGGCTTCAATGCTCCATTGCTAGAGCTAGTGATGTTCATTGTATACATGTGTCTTGGAACATTTACTTAATAAAAAAATGCTTTAAGGACAACACATTCTTCATGAATTAATTATGAATGTTTGTAAGACAATTCCGTGAAAGTTTGTACTTCATGTTTTATTTCACATGTGCTAATATAGTTGAAATATTTTGGTTGTTTTAGTACTTATCTTATTGAGAACATGATGTAATGGCTGACATTGTTGTCCCATCCTTGTGGAATTTTTTGTAGAATACTAGACAAACCATCTTCATTTGTTGGTTTTAATGACCGTCCCATCCCATCCTCTATGGACTATTCCGTTGGATGTTATATGGATCCTTCTGGTTCATGTGTGTCTCTTCTTGGGTGGTACTACTACCTCTCTCTTAGAGGCTCACTTTCCTCCCCGCTTCGCAGTAGAACTTTGACACAATTACAACTGAAAATTTGCCAGGCCAACCTTCTTTATTTTTGAAGGAACCATTGCATCCCTCTCTCTTGCTAATAGTTATAGCCAAGGAATATCTTTAATATAATTGGAAACACGGATTTTATACTGGATGGGACTCCTACATGAAACAATGTGAGGTCTAATTGGGACTTTATATTAGGGAGATCCCCTGAATGTTGGCAGGTTCAACACCATCAACATTTCTTCCAATAGAAGGAGGGTCATTCCACTTTTATGGCTGATAACCCCACCAACCCCAATCTTACTTCCAGTAGTCAAGGTAGTAACATTCCCAGAAAATCCCCTGCACACATTCCTGAAGTTGGTAATTCTTCTCAGCTCGAGACTACACAACCTTATGAACTCATGTACGAACATCTCTGGGCCATCTGCCCCATTCCCCAAAAGTTTGTGAGAGTTGTTGGATTGATACCTGGAATATAAACTCTTCCATATTTTCCGAAGATAAACCAAACCATCCCTACTGGGATAGTGGTCTAAATAGTTTAGGAGTTGGTTCTTGCCACCCTTGAAGAGTTAGCATACTATGAAGAAAATGTAGAAAAAGTAAAACAACCTTCAACCTTCAATGGTGGTGACAGTGATAATGCAGTGCTCTCAGACGATGCTTTCTGTGGGTTGGCCAGAGAAGAAGAAGAAGAAGAAAAGGACCAGCCAGATTCAAAATGGGAATACAATGATGAAGACATGGTATACCAAGATCTTGATTGGATGTATCAAGGCCCACTTGCACTACTGGGTGTGTTATATAAGATGTCAAGGCATGTGGAAAAGCTCCTAATGAGGTATGACCCTAAAAAAATAGTAAAGGTTGAGGATCATTTAGAAAAACTCTACCTACATCTGAAAAGACTTGAGGTATGCTATGATGATGTTGCATGTAAACTTTTTCTATGTACCTTAGATGGCATAATAGCTGTATGGTTTCATAGTCTTCCTTCGAATTCCATCCAGAACTAGAGAGGGTTTAAGAAAAAATTCCTTGAGAAATTTGGGGATGACAAGCCCTGCCATGTTGTTAAAAGAGTTGGGAAATATCAAGATGGAGCAAAAGGAAAAAGCGAAATATTTCAATCATAGGTTTAACTAGATTCTAAATAATTTCCCAACAAACACTAAACCTCATGACTCCATCACCATTGATTATTACACTTCTCCCTTGCCAACCAACATCGCACAGTTTGTAAAGAGAACTCCAAAACATACTTTAATAGAGAATTACAAAGATACAAACACAGCTGAAAAGGACTTGCGTGTCAGTGGAGTCATTGTAGATGATGAACGAACCAAAGACTCCAAAGACATAGGTAAAAGGTCTCAATCCTCCATAAGCAAGGCCAATGAGAAGGAAATTGTTGATCTTGAAAGCTTGAACCACATTGTCAAGACTTTGTCAAATGAGATGACAAAGCGGAAACAAAGGTTGAGCAAGACCTTATTGAGCAGCAAGCCTCCCAAGTTCAACCTATTTAGAAGGACTACAAATTCCAACAATAGCAACAACCAACCCATTAAGTCTATGCAGAGCTCAAATGTTGTATTGAATATCGAAAGAATGGGAATAAAACACTAGTTTTTCATATAATCAAGAATATCATTCCTAGAAAACATGCCCGCAATGGAATCACGCCATGAAAGTTCTTACTACCCATCTTGTTGATACAGTACTTGCTTATGAGAAGACCAAGCCTGCAAAAGAAAAGAAGAAATTGCTACAACCAATGAGACTCCAAATGTGGGGCACATAGTAAACATGTTCAATTGCATACTCACAACCCAAAATAACATGGTCGATAAATAGCCTCTGAGTGATGGTCCAGCCCAGAAGAAGACCAAATGGTACAATCTGAGAATCTAGAGGCTGGCCATTGGACCATAGTTAAAGAAGCAAAAACTCAAAGAAAATATATTAAGAAATATCACTCCGTCCATTAGCTCGACATATAACACTAAGAGAAATTATGGAAACACAACTACAATGAAAAGTGCTTCCATAAGCAGTAAGAGTAAGAACATCATTTTAGAAGTCACAAACCAAGTCACACCCGCAAACACTTTGGCAATTTGTCCCACTTTGGATTACAACATAATTGAATACACAAAGAAGGCTCATGTGGAGATATAATTGTTTGAACTAACAAATATCATGAGCTAATAGGACATCCTCTTAAGTGCACTTGGATAGTCCACCACAGGTAATGATGCTTCTTCAGACAATTGGTCTGGTACATCCTCTCATTCTCTGAATCTGTACTTAATGCTTTCACAGTATTTTAGCAATAATGCTGCAACTCCTGGGACTCCCTTCTTTACTTTTATCAATCCAGTAGCTCGTAACAAACTTGGAAGCGCCGGTGCTGTATGCACAAGTACTAGCTCTTGCCGCAGCTGTCACTTGGTCAGCTGGCACAAGTCCGCTAGGGGCTCAAGCCAACTTCTATGAGCTTTGAGAAGAAGCTTGTTAACTGATGGATGGAAGCTACTCGAAGGAAGCTAATTTGCTTGCGAAAAGAAACTGAAAAACTAAAAGAAAGCACAAACCCTAGCAAACCCTAATTCTACCAGCTAGTCCTACTGATGCAAAGAAGAGAATGCAAGCTATTAAAAGAGATGCCATTACTTCTAGGAAGGTAAAATAAATGTGTCTAGACTACCTCTATCTGAAGAAAACATCTTTTTGTATTTTTGAATAAGTTGTCAGAATTATCATGCATAGGCTTTCAATGTTCTTGACTGTACATAGGTGGGTCGGCGAGGAGAAATGCTTGGAAGAGGTCGGGAAGGTTTAGAGAGGGCCTAAGGGGTCCCTAACACCCTTCCAGAGAGTTTCATTGAGTTTGGCTATCAAGAAACCTCATTTTTGAGCTTCTACAGGAAGTCTACAGGGGTTCTACAGGATGTTTAGGAATTTCTACAAGATGTTCAGAAATTTCTACAGGATGTTCAGAAATGGGATTTTGGATGATGGATGAGTGAGGAAAGATGAAGGAAGGGGTATGGAGGTAGGATAGGGATTTAAAGTGGTCCAGGGACTGGTGGATGGAGTTGAGAGAAGGTGTGGATGGCTGAATTTGCTCAAAGAAGGCTGAAACCATGGTTGCACAAAAAGGTAGGGTTATGTGGGTAAAATGACAAACGTGGGGAAAGAAACCAAGTTAGGGGATGGAAAAAATGGGTCTGATGAAGTTTGGGTGGATGAAGAAGTGGTAGAGGTGCTCTGCAGCGTATATTTCCAACTGAACCAATAAAAATGTGCAAGTAATCAAAGACCTAGTTATACCAACCTAATCTGATCTAGCTAACAGTAAAGTGAATGAACACAGATTTACTTGCAAGGAAACCATGTATATTAACTATGCAACGAAACATTCAAATATCTGAACATGTAACCAACTTCTACAAACAAAAATCATACACTAGTGATTGCATGGCAAAGCAAAAATAGTGTTTTTGTTTGGGACAACAAGGTTACTTTGATCACAGCCCATGATCCTATGAGGGAGAGGTGAAACCAAAGGTGCTCGTTGGCCTTTTTCTGGAGATTTTTCCCTGTTGATATCCTACCAACTTAATCTAAACATCAGAAGCCTTTCTAACCATCAACAGTGACCTAGTTAATCAGCACAATTTAATCTGCCTAACAGAAATAATTTTGCAAATGCATAAAGGAGAAATAACAATACATAAAGGAGGCCTTGGCTCTCAGGTTGGGCCCAAACCTAAGAGCTACGGCTCCTATAAAGAACTCGGAGATGATACAAAATAAGACTACTTGTCATTATCAAAAAATAGTCATCAACCGAAAGTTATGCCTCAATGGCTACAAGAAAACAAGCTGAAAGTGACAGCACTATAGTGCAAAAAATGCAATAGTTTCCAAAAGTAAACTACGAAGGCTGAGGCCTTCTTATTTATACATCACGAGGGGCCTAGCAGACCTCCTAAATTCAAGGGACTCGACTGTCCCGCCTGCTAGTAGACAGTCCCTTTTCCCAAATCTGCTTGGCTGCCTTTAGGATCTGTTTTGGTGGCCTGCGAGCTCAGAGTTGAGGGTGGAGATCCTGAGGAAGGGCCATTTAATGTTAGAGACAACCCCCCTACGAATCCTCACCTCAAGCTTGCTGTCACCTAGCCCATGATTGCTTGGTTTTGCTTCAACATTTGTCCAAAAAACCTGAAATAACCACGTATTAGCCTCCTAGGTAGAGTGACCACCCTTATTCGTTCAAATGACATAAACATACTAAAAAAAATGCATAATCTATGAAAAATGGAGGATTGAACAAGGATTGAATAAGGAAAATTAGGCAAAATGAGCCCAATAAGTTACCCAATTCGGGGCTCATCATCACCCCCCTGCTAAATGGGTTTCTCATCCTCTGAGCAACTAGTCCAGCTCCTCATCCTTGATTGCTTTGATCACCTCCCTCACATCCCAGGCTTCTGAAGTAATATCTTCTTCACTGTCATGGAATCTAGCCTTCCTTTCCACCTCTTCCCACAGCTTGTGCTCCTCTTCTTCTGTGCCTCCTTCTAGCCTTAAAATACATGGAAGGCTCCCTCTTCCGCTTGTATTTTTGCTTTGGAGATGTGCTGAGGGCGACCAGCGCAACTGCTGCCTCCTTAGCTAGAATCTCAAGAGATTCTTCCTTCGCTTGCCCTTTTTCCAGACTTCTTGTAGAAAGTCCTGTGCTGACTGTTTTCTGGCTTCGTGTAGAACCAGTTTTTGGACTTCCTGTAGAAATGGCCTTCTGGCTTCCTGTAGAACTAGTTGGCACTATTTTGGCCTGCTTGGCTGGGGGTTCCTTCTCCTTTAGTTTGGCTGTGGCTGCCTTAGGTGTGTCTTCACTTGCTTGGACTTTTTCAGTCCTTTCTGCCCAGCACTGCAATCTCTTCTCCCTGGGTGTTTGTGTCATTTTTCCACCCACATTTTTTGCCTCAGCAGCTTGGCCTTTCTGTCGTTTCTCTTTTTGTCCTTGCTTTGGTGGTCTGCCTGGGGTTTCCTGACCCTTAGCTTTCTTTTCTGCCTCAATGTGCTCCTTCTCCTCATTGCTGGAGGAAGTGAGTTCCTCGACCAAAATTCGGATATCATCATCCTTAGACATATTGCGAAAAATCTCCTAGGAGAGAGGGATAATATAGGTATGGAGTGCATCTTATACTAGAAGCTTGATAAGTCCATGATGGGCCAGCTGGTCTAGTGTCCCTTCAGTTTTGTGGCACACTCAATCAAGGATTGCAAGAGGAAGTAGGGGATGCTCAACTTTTGTTCTATGGGTAAATCCATTTTGTGCCTGAGTTCAGTTAGCAAATGGAAGTGATAACCATATACAATACTGAACTGCCCCACACAGGTAATATATTTCATAATCTGAAGGCTGACTTCACTCCAAAATGGTTGTAGGCTGGGTCTCCGGACCCCATTCTTATCCTCTGAAAATTGTTCCTCTCGTAATAAGAATTCCTTTTTATCCTTTTGGCCCAATTTCCTCTCCTCTTTATCCCAGGGTATCCCCATTGGTAGATCAGTGACTTTGCTAATGAGTTGTGGGGTGAGCTTTAGGGTCAGCCCTCTGAAGTTTATAGTGGCTAGTGTCTTTGACCTTAGGAATTCCTCTATTATTCCATCATCATGACCTTGAATTTTGTCACAGAAAGTCATCCAGTTTGCACGGGAAAATAGGTCTACCACCTCGAGAGTTTCTCGTAGTTTCTTGGAATCCGAGGGTTCCTTTCTGATAAACCCTCCTGGCATGGTGAAAAATGCTCTGTTTTGGCCTGTGCTTTGAGCAGAAGGGGAATTCTATGTGTGTTTCCTCCTCAGAACATTGAAAATAGTATCCCTCAGATCACTTTGTATCAATTCCCTGGTTTTAAAACTCGACTGCCCGTGTATAGAAGGACAACTCTGATTTCCCTAAACAGAGTGCAGAGCTAAATTTCCACCCCCCAGCATACACATAATCATGTAAAATTCACATTTTTTTTTCCCACTGGTTAGCCTTGACAGTGTTTCAACTTCTCTACAGGAGGAATTTTCTTCAGGACTCGTGGAGAAAATCTTGGACGCAAACCAACGAAGAAATTTCATGCAACCAGAAGTAAACTGCTATTTTGGATTCACAAAGAGACTTGCTTTTTAATTTTCCGACTCCAGCATGTCGAATTCACCACCTTCCGAAATATCATGCATGGGAATGGTGTGTTCGGGCCTACCTCTCTTCGAATTTCCAACCTCGACGTAGACAGTCTAGGTTTCTTTGTTATGCCGGGTTTCCTATAGCTCCTTCCTGTAGAAAGCTTTTCCGGCTCCCAGAGGATGTCACGGTGCTTCTGGACAAGTTTGAGACACGAAAGTACGTTGGAATGGGCCAAGAAGCTCGGGCAACAAACTGCAGGGAAAGAAGACGCGTACTCTGCTGCAAAAACGGTTGCAAGTGCGAATGACAGCGATTCACGATGAGTTATTCGGCCGAGAAATTTGAATTATTGCGCAATTCATGGCACGGCGGTGAGCTGTCTAGGCTGATCCATTAGCCAATGTCATGGCCATCATTCTTCGGCATGTCTCTGACCACCAAATCCTTTCTCTGCCATTAACCACTGCCATTTCTATCATACTATCGATTCTCCCCGACTGGACACTTCCCATGTGTCAACTGCCCGTCTCTTTGGCATAACCGGGCTTGTTCGGATCCCACGAGGCCATCAAACTGGATGTGGGTGGCCAGTTGACTGGCCACCAAACTTTTTCAATCCGCACATTTCACAGTCATGCAAATTTTAGAGCATAGTTCATGCAATTCGACGAATAAGGTTAGACACTTACCTATGTGGCCGTGGACGTGTTCTGCAGGCTTTGGGACGTGGAATGTTGGATTTACTTGTTGCTGCTTTGTGCACGGGCGCTGGAGCTCCTTTTTCATTGGCTAATGTTGGATGCAAGACTTTGGGACCCGACCCTCTGGTGGTAAATGCTGCATGCGCCGGCTTCGTTTGATTTGAGCTGTTGGTGTCTCCATATTATGTGCTCCAGCCGGATCAGCTACTACAGGATTCATGTAGGACATCCTGTAGCTGCTTCTCCTCTTGGGATGCATGCTGAAATGAGTAGGATTGCATTCACGGATGAAGGGTCCTGATGGAGCCTTCACAGGTAAAGTGTGCGAGCCTCTGCATGCTTGATTTGTCACTTGGAAAAAAAAATTTAATCTGAGGAAACAAGACTCTTGTATGACTGTGCAAGAATACCTAACCAGATTGTTGCAATGGCAGTGGAAGGAGATGAAACAAATGGAGTATGGAAGAAAAGAGTGGTTGCATGCCCCATCAATAGATTTCAAGCTTCAAATCCCTCTCCAGAATCGATTCTGGCCTGCCCAAAGGCTCTACAGGATGTTTCTTATAGAAATGCAGAACTTCCTGTAGAAAGTCCTGAAACTTCCTGTAGAAAGTCCTGAAACTTCCTGTAGAAGGCTGAACCTTGACCAGATTGTGTCCAGATCTTGAAAAAAGTGAGTGTTCATGGAGGGAGTGTATGTGAGGATGCCTGGTAACTCGGTACGGACCCTTGTCCTTATTTTGGGAGGCCTCCTTTTCTGCACTGTACTCCTGCAACCTGCAATAATTCTTCAAAGATTAAACCTGCTTCGTTTTTTTTTTTTTTTTTTGAGAGAGAGAGAGATAGTAAGGGCACCTCCATGAGGTTTTCACCCCTACTATCTGCCTTGGGCGCCTCAGAGAGGTTTTCACCCAAAGGTCTTTTTATTCAACTTCTTTATTTTCTGAGAGACAGGAGGGGCGCCTCCATGAGGTTTTCACCCTTACTGCCTGCCCTGGGTGCCTCAGAGAGGTTTTCGTCCAGGGATATTTTTATTCCCCCTTTTTTTTTATTATTATGATCAAGTTGTGGCCTGAATAGAGGCAGAACCCTTCTCTATTACCAGCACTGATTTTTCCACAATTTCAATGAACTCCTGCCTCAAAAGGGATTTCCTGTAGATCTTCAGTCGATGCCCATTGACGAGCATGGGGATGGCTTCTATATCGATGGTCCTGATAAGGACTGAACCATTTTCATTGCATTTCTCCACTGTATATGGTCCTAGCCGTCTTGTCCTTAGCTTCCCTTTGAAATCCTTGTGTCTGGAGTCATACAGCAGTGCCCAATCTCCCGACTGGAATTGCTTTTCATTAAGGTGCCGGTCATGCCATATCTTCTTCTGAAGTTGAACCACTTCTGAGTGGAGGAGGGCCTGCATTCTGTGTTCATCTAACCCATTCAGTTGCAATAACCTTTCACATTAAGCATGGCTGAGATCTAGGTCCAGCTGAGCTGCCATCCTCAATGTGTTGTACTCGAACTCTATTTACAGCAGAGCTCTCTTCCCGTAGACCAACTCATAAGGTGTGAAACTGGTTGTGGTCTTCCAAGTGGTGTTGTAGGCCCAAGTGGCCTCAACCAGGCAATCTGCCCAATCCTTTCTACTGCTGCTCACCACCTTAGTCAAAATCCCTTCTAATGCTTTATTAGTGACTTCCACCTACCCATTTGCTTGAGGATGATATGGGGTGGAAGTCCTATGCTTGATCTTGTGATGAGCGAGTAGGTCTTCAATTAAGTTGGAGGTGAACTGGCTTCCTTGATCGGTGACTAAATCTCTTGGGTAGCCAAATTTGTAGAAGATGTTTTATTTTAAAAACTCAACCACCTTTTCTTCTGTCACTACTTTGATTGCTTTTGTCTGCCCACTTTGTCACGTAGTCGGTGCACACAATGATGTAAGACCTTTGCCTTGAAGGAGGGTTGATAGGACCCACAAAATCCATGCCCCACTTCTCAAATGGCTTGAGAGTCACTTGAGGTTGGAGAGGCATTTCATCCCTTGGAGTCGGTTTCCCCATCCTCTGGCATCGGTCACACTGGCTGATGTATCTTTTGACATCTTGATGAAGAGTGGGCCAATAGTAGCCTGCCTGTAGAATTTTGAAGGAAATCCTCTTTGTTGCAAAGTGGCCTCCACAAGGTCCATCGTGACAGGTTAGGAGAATTTCAAAGACTTCCTCCTCCCTAACACAACGCCTCAAGATCTGATCTGGGCCAAGTTTGAACAGGTTTCCCCCGATCCAAGTGAATGGGGCACTCTTCCTCACAATTCTGCTCTTTTCCTTTGAGGATAGATGCGGAGGGAACTGTGCTGAGACCAAGTAGTTTGCTATATCAGCAAACCACGGAGAGAGTACTGAAATAGAAAACAGATGTTCATCTAGCATCTGGTCATCCATTGTGCCTTCTTCACCTGCAGGCAAATCCAATCTAGACAAGAAGTCAGCAACAACATTTTCGTTACCCAGTTTGTCAATGATAGTCAAATCAAACTGCTGCAACAAAAGTAACCATCCAATGATACGAGCATTTACATCAGGCTTATTCATTAAATATCTAATTGCAGCATGATCAATATGTACAAATGTTTGATAACCAGTGATGTAGTGTCAGAACTTGTTCAGGGAATGGACCATGGCCAGGAACTCTTTCTCGATTACAGTATAGTTCATTTCTGCCTTGGATAGGTTTTTTCTGACAAAGTATATCGCATATGGAAGTTTCTCCTCAACTTGTCCTAAGGCTGCCCCTATGGCTTTGTTTGAGGCATCAGTGTGGATGTGGAAAGGTAGGGCCCAGTTTGGGCCTCTTAAGATCGAGGTGGACACTAACTTATCTTTCAACTCATTCAGAGCCCCTTGACAGTTGTCAGTCCATTTAAACTCAACATCTTTTCCTAAGAGGCCAAACAATGGCGAGGCTAGCTTACTAAAATATTTAATGAATCTTCTATAATATCCCGCTAAGCCTAGGAAACTCCGAACATCTCTTACCTTCTGAGGAGGTGGAACCTTTTTGATGATAGCAATTTTGATAGGATCCACCTGTAATCCTTGACGAGAAATGGTATGACCTAACACAGTCCCTTCAGTCATCAGGAATTCACATTTTTTTCAGGACTGAGGGATAGGTTCATCTCAATGCACTTGTTTAAAACTTTTCCCAGGTTGGACAAGGCTTCTTGGAAGTTAGATCCATAAGGAGTAAAGTCATCCATATAGATTTCCACCGAATCATGAACCAACTCAGAAAATATGCTCAATACAGCTCTCTGGAAAGTGGCAGCAGCATTGCATAGCCCAAAGGGAAGGATTTGGTAGGCAAAGGTACCCCATGGACAAGTGAAGGTGGTCTTATCTTGGTCCTCCGGGCTGATTTGAATCTGATTATACCCGCTGAACCCATCTAGGAAAGAGAAGAACTTCTTCCTTGCCAGTCCATCCAACACTTGATCTATGAAAGGCAAAGGGAAGTGGTCTTTCTTGGTGGCTTTATTCAGTTCTCTGTAATCTACACAGATTCTCCACTTCCCATTTTTCTTGGGTACCAACACCAGAGGGGAAACCCATTCACTGTCCGAGATGGGGTAGATGAATCCTGCATCCAACAATTTTTGAAATTCCTCTTTAACAATGTCCTTAAGGGTCGGATTCATTCTCCTCTGAGGCTGCCTGACTAGTTTACAGTCCTCTTTAAATAAATATGATGGGTACAGACTGAAGGATAGATTCCTTTCATTTCCTTATAGCTCCAGGAAAAAGCCTTCAAATGGCGGGTCAAAAGGCTACATAGCTCCTTTTCCTGAGAGGGAGAGAGAGAGGAGCTGATCTTTAAAGTTCTTTCAAGGCCAAACTCCACATTCTTAACTCTGGGAGAGGTCAGATCAGTCACACAGAGGCCCACTAAAGCACTGGGTTGGGTATTTTCCACCAATTCTTCTAAGGACAGTGCACCGAGAGGAGGATTTTGTATTAAGTTCTCAATCAAATCATCCTCGGTTTGAGGACCTCCCCTGGTGGCCTCCACTGTGCACAATGGTGCAAAGTAGACCTCGTCTTCATCTCCTTCTTCCAACCAGAGGGGTAAGTCAAGTTCTAAAAGAGGTTGGGAAGGAGGGTATACGACCAACTGTTTGGACATAGGCTCATTCTTGATGGTCATGCTTCCTGCTCGACAGCTGATGTAAGCATCCGCAGTAGCTAGCCAAGGCCTTCCCAAAATGAGGGGATATCCAGTGAGTTTTGCCTTTGGCTGAAGGACCAAGAAGTCCGCAGGGTACTCCCAAGATTCAACAGAGACCAGGACATCTTCCACAATCCCTTCGGGAGTCACGGTGGAGCGGTCTGCCACTGTCGAGGTCTTCCTTAAGGAACTCTGAAGGTTGAGTTTAAGCATGGTATCCCTGGTCATCACATTAATGGCAACCCCTAGATCAATCAAGGTGTGGGGGATGATGGTGCCATTGATGTGAACATCAACTACAGGACTCCCATGGTCCAAATACTTTGGACAAATTACTTGCCCCAACATAATATCAGACAGTTGTCCTATGACATTGATAGTTGAGGCATCTCTTTTTCGCCTGCCTGGGTGCCTAAAGCACTTCTCCTTAATCAATTTGTTGTATATCAACACATCTTTTATGGCTTGGAGAAGTGGTAATTTCACACACAATTGCTTGAGTTCTTCCAAAAGCTCAATCTCCTCTGGGTTGGGTTGCGTGGTTACTGTTAGTCGCTCAGGAAAGGGTGGAATGGCTTTGGGTTCACTTTCCTGTTTCTCTTCCTCCTCCTCTAGGGGAGGGGGTTGGTGCTCTAGAAGGACCTTCCCAGATCGCAGGTTGATCTCCTGGATTTCCACAGCATAGATAGGGCATGTTGTCTCCCCAATATATACCTGCTGGGCCTGTCTGTTGTTGGGGTTTGGGTTTGGTTGAGCAAGCATCTGGGTTATCTTGGAGGAGCAGGAGGTAATGGTTGTGGTTGAGCTGGTGGTGGAGGCAAAATGGAAGGAGGAGGGTTGTGTTGAGGCCTCCACCCCAGTTGAGGTGAATTCCATTAAGGTTGGGCATGTGAGTGAAACGAATGAGAAGTAGGTTGAGTATGGTATGGAGATGGATAAGACCACGAAGGAGGTGCGGACCATGAAGGATGAGCAGGGGGATCCCAAGAAGGTATATGAGTGGATTGGTTGGGGTTATAATAAGCTTGGGATGTCCCTTGCATCCCCTTCTGGTAAGGTCTGGGCCCATGTGGCCTCCTTTGGTTGAGGAAGTAGAGAGGTTCAGTAGCTGCCTCAATCCCTAGGTACATGGCTTTAAATCTAGGCAAGGTAGGGATTGGTTGGTGGGGTGGTCTTCCTCACAAATGAAACATACCTCTACTGAGTGCAATGGACACTCATTCTTAGGGTGCTTCCTCGTGCATCTGGGACAAAAAATGGCCAAATCCCTCTCAGCTTCCTATTTCTTTTGCTAAATTCGGAAGGTATCAAGTTGCATGGAAATAGTCTGTCTCATCTCACTTTTGAGGTCTTCCATCTGATTAGCAAACTCATGCTTGGAGAAGGTGGTACTAGCTGAAATTGGATTCCCCCTACCTCTCTTCCAGGCCGCCCTACAATGGTTTCTAAACACGTTCTTTATGTCCTCATAAGGTAGTTGGTAGATGTCCCCTCCAGCCAGCATGTGAAGGGTGTCTAGAAGGTCTTCAGGGACTCCTTAGAGTAGAACCAGCTTCAGAGATTCTGGGTCAAGTGTGCACCTAGCCCGTTTATAACTAAGTTGGAACCTTTCCTCGTAATCTTCTAAAGACTCATCGCTTCCCATGGTCATCTGAAAGATTTCTCCCTTGGCTTCCTTGGACCTATAGTAGTCCCGGTATTTGGTGTTGAAAGCTTGCTGCATTTGAGCCCAAGTGGTGATACTATTTCCAGGTAACCCCATGAACCAGTGTAATGCTGCATCCTTGAGGGTAGATGGAAAGAGTTTCAACTTTTGCTCGTCCTCAGCATAGTCGTAAGTTCGAAAAAGGACAACAAACTCAAACAAGAAGGTATCAGGGTCTTCAGTAGTCAATCCATGGAAGTGAGGTAAAGCTGAGGGACTTATGTTTTTCATTTTCGACTTTCGTCTTCAGACAAAACGTTCTCTAACTCTTCTTCTGTTATAGGATCTTCGTATATCTCAGGAGGTTCACCTATAGGTTCCTTTGGATCAATGTTACCAAAGAAGAGAGAAGGTTGACTCAGTGATGTGGTGGGGGTTCTGGGTAAGAATTTTCCGGTTTTATCTCTGTTCCTACGAGGCATGAAATGGAAATATTTTTGGTTGCTTTTTCTTTTTCTGCTGGTACCTGCAAAACTAAAATAGATTGAACTACAACTAACTATCTTGCTAAAACGAAAATGTGGAATGGAAATGAAAACAGGAAAGGACTAATCTATTTTGCTGGAATGAAATTGCAGAATTGAAATTGTGGAATTGAAATGCTAAGCTACGGTTGCAGAATTGAAATTGCGGAATTGAAATGCTAATCTATGAAAGCAGGAAATGTCTACTCTACATTTGCAGAAATGAAATTGCAGAATGGAAATGAAATAAACTACTTAGCAGAAGGTTGTAGGAGAAAATAGAAGAAAAGCAGCAATCACCAATACTCTGACACTTCCCCAGCAACGGTGCCAAAAAGAGTGGTGAGCTGCAGTATTGCAGCAATAATGCTGCAACTCCTGGGACTCCCTTCTTTACTTTTATCAACCTGGTAGTTCGTAACAATCTTGGAAGCGCCGGTGCTGTATGCACAAGTACTAGCTCTTGCCGTAGCTGTCACTTGGTTAGCTAGGACAAGTCTGCTACGGGCTCAAGCCAACTTCTATGAGCTTTGAGAAGAAGCTTGTTAACTGATGGATGGAAGCTACTTGAAGGAAGCTAATCTGCTTGCGAAAAGAAACTGAAAAACTGAAAGAAAGCGCAAACCCTAATTCTACCAACTAGTCCTACTGATGCAAAGAAGAGAATGCAAGCTACTAAAAGAGATGCCATTACTTCTAGGAAGGTAAAATACATGTGCCTATACTACCTCTATTTGAAGAAAGCATCTTTTTGTATTTTTGAATAAGTTGTCAGAATTATCATGCATAGGCTTTCACTGTTCTTGACTGCGCAGAGGCGGGTCAACGAGGAGAAATGCTTGGAAGAGATCAGAAAGGTTCAGAGAGGGCCTAAGGGGTCCCTAACACCATTCCAGAGAGTTTCACAGAGTTTGGCTATCAAGAAACCTCATTTGTGAGCTTCTACAGGAAGTCTGTAGGGGTTCTACAAGATGTTCAGGAATTTCTACAGGATGTTTAGAAATTTCTATAGGATGTTCAGAAATGGGATTTTGGAGGATGGATGAGTGAGGACATATGAAGGAAGGGGTATGGAGGTAGGATAGGGGTTTGAAGTGGTCCAGGGACTGGTGGATGGAGTTGGGAGAAGGTGTAGATGGCTGAATTTGCTCAAAGAAGGCTGAAATGATGGTTGCACAAAAAGGTAGGGTTATGTGGGAAAAATGACAAATGTGAGGCAAGAAACCAAGTTAGGGGATGGAACAGATGGGTCTAATGAAGTTTGGGTGGATGAAGAAGTGGTAGAGGTGCTCTGCAGTGTATATTTCCAACTGAACCAATAAAGACTTAGAAGTAATCAAAGACCTAGTTATACCAACCTAATCTGATCTAGCTAACAGTAAAGTGAATGAACAGAGCTTTATTTGCAAGGAAACCATGTATATTAACTATTAAATGAAACATTCAAAGATATAAACATGTAACCAACTTCGACAAATGAAAATCGTACATTAGTGATTGCATGGCAAAGCAAAAATAGTGTTTTTGTTTGGGACAACAAGGTTACTTTGATCACAGCCCCTGATCCTATGAGGGAGAGGTGAAACCAAAGGTGCTCGTTGGCCTTTTCCTGGAGCTTTTTCCCTGTTGATATCCTACCAACTTAATCAAAACATCAGAAGCCTTTCTAACCATCAACAATGACCTAGTTAATCAACACAATTTAATCTGCCTAACAGAAATAATTTTGCAAATGCATAAAGGAGAAACAACGATGCATAAAGGAGAAATAACAATACATAAAGGAGGCCTTGGCTCTCAGGTTGGGACCAACCCTAAGAACTACGGCTCCTATAAAGAACTCAGAGCTGATACAAAATAGGACTTCTTGTCATTATCAAAAAATAGTCATCAACCGAAAGTTATGCCTCAATGGCTACAAGAAAACAAGCTAAAAATGACAGCACTATAGTGCAAAAAATGCAATAGTTTCCAAAAGTAAACTACAAAGGCTGAGGCCTTATTATTTATACATCATGAGGGGTCTAGCAAGCCTGCTAAATTCAAGGGACTCAGCTGTCCCAACTGCTAGTAGACAGTCCCTTTTCCAAAATCTGCTTGGCTGCCTTTAGGATCCATTTTGGTGGCCTATGAGCTCAGATTTTATGGTGGAGATCCTGAGGAAGGGCCATTTAATGTTAGAGACAACCCCCCTACGAATCCTCACCTCAAGCTTGGCTATCACCTAGCCCATGATTGCTCGGTTTTGCTCCAACATTTGTCCAAAAAACCTGAAATAACCACGTATTAGCCTCCTAGGTAGAGTGACCACCCTTATTCGTTCAAATGACATAAACATACTAAAAAAATGCATAACCTATGAAAAATGGAGGATTGAACAAGGACAATTAGGCAAAATGAGCCCAATAACTTACCTAATTCGGGGCTCATCAACATCCTCTTAAGCGCAATAATACACTTTGCCCTTCATTTCTGTTAACTTTCAAAATCTTAAAATTCAATGTACACAATTTCTTGGTTGACTCTTGTGCATCAGTAAACGTAATTCCATTATTTTTTTTTGAATAAAATCGGTGCAAAATGGGATAAAAAAGATGGACAAATCGAGTCTTGTCCATGTAGTTAGTGAACTCAGAGACGTGATTATCCGTTTATCATCATATAGTGAGTCCACCAATTTATCAACATAGTGATTATGGACATTCCATAAGAATATGGAGTATTGTTGGGAAAATATTGGTCCAACAAGCTATAAGGTTACTTTGGTACAGACTAGTCACATTTATGGCTTCCGCACAAGGGCAAAAATAATTAGATCCGAGTGAACTCAGAGAAATACATGAAACATAATGTTACTCCCTTGAATGGACATAATGAACCAGTGGCTTTTGCAGAACATATCTTTGGAAATTTCTTCCTAGAAACTCAACTGGGGCACTATCTTGCGTAGCTGTCCCCAGTACAACCAGATACACAGTTGGAGCTCCTTCCCAATCCAACTAGTGAAAATGACATTTGTACAGTTAGTAGTAATAGTAATAATAGTAGTAATGTAGTGTATAGTCCTTATACATATTATATGTGGACCTTGTATTTTGATGGTTCCAAAACATAGGAGGGCTCTGGAGCTAGTTTCATTTTAGTAGGCCCTCTACAAAGAAAACATCTGATCTATAATTTCTTGGAATTTGAGTGCATGAACAAAACTGTAGAATATGAGGAACTCAACTTGGGCTCGCAAAGATCCATTGACATCAACGTTGCGATCCTAAAAGCAGTAGATGATTCAGATATTTTTGTGTGACATTTACATAATACCATACATTGCGTGTCACCTCATCTCAAGATTTATCAACAAGAGATATGGTGTTTAATTTTGCAAATCCAAGCTTTTAATATTATTGTTGTTCCTAGAATGCATAATGCAACCGTGGATGCATTGGAAAATGTTGTTGCTAGGTTGTCACCTTTAAGGGATATTTTTCTATAGAAATTATTTATAAGCCACTCATCCTTGATAATATTAGTAATTTATGCATTTTCAATGATGACCAGCTGTGGTGAAGTAAAATTATAAATGCGAACACAAACAATTCCTCTAGCCTGATAGCGGGTCTAGCCACTAAGAAGACATTCTATGGAAGATTTACTTAGGTTAGAACCAATTAAGACGGCCTACCTCTTAGTATGCTTATCTCGTTTGGTGATGACCTTTCTTGCTCGCTTCATCTATCCCCCGTTTCCTTCTTCGAACACCTGAAACAAGTAAACAACAACAAACAACAACCGTGATAATAGACAAATTGTAATTCACCCTAATTAACAAGTCAAGAAACATTAAGCCATAAACATGTGAGATGATACATTATGTAGGAAATCAATCGATAGTTTCATATATATTAAATCAAGAAGAGATTACAACCATTGTCTTGATGTTGTTGTTCTCCTCTGACAAAACCAAGTTCCCACACACTTCCATTAGCATTCCATGATGGCCTCAACAATGATAGTTTTAAGACTCTTCCCTTTAGGCTTCACACTAAACCAAATTCACACTTCTCCCTCACACACAACTAGAGACCTATAACTATGAATAGCTTGTTGTTTACTCTAGACTTAATTAGCACTAACACACCAACATTAACACTAGCTTGTGCTTGGGAAAAATGGAGGTTTATATAGCATGAATGGATGGGAGATGGTTCCTCTTATCATGCGAGAAGGTCTTATCTCTTGTGGTAGTTCCATCGTTATAGGGAAAAGGAACCCAAACAGACATCCTCAACTCCATCTGGTTCAACCATTTACCAGACTTCCATTCCGAAGCTTCTAGAGCTAGAAGCTTTGGCTCCTTATTTAAAAAATTTTCCAAAAGAGGATCAACACGACTGAAGCAAACCTCAGTCGCTATGATCGACGCTAGGGACAATATTAATCCCTGAATATCGGCATGAGGACAAGGATCATTAGCGTCGGTCTTGTAAACTGGGAAAAACAAAATATTTTTGGGAAATGATGCAAAAGGGAATTGTTCTACTCATGAAGAGGGACACAATGGGAGTTTCTTCATGAAGGGAGAGCATGAAGGGTTCACTGTAGTGGTCCTCCAGGATCAAGGAATGGGGATTATAGGGATAGTGACAGGGAAAATTTTAAGAACCCCCCCTAAATTTACATGTATAATAAATGGGCGAATCTCCATGGTATATAGGAAAAATGGAAGGCGATTTTATCAATGATATGATATGTATATATAATTTTTTGGCGAATCTCCATGGCGAATATTTTACTCAATTATAAAATATTGTGTTTATTGAATACACAAATGAAATCATTGCATTTCTTTAAAATATCTTTTGAAATCAAAATTAGCGAAATTACATATCGATAATCTAGTGGGTACAAGTATGTTCCTGTTTGCAATTAGAAAAATTACCCAAATTACAATCTGTTTACTGTACAAGTATGTTCCTGTTAGCAATTAGAAAAATTACCCAAATTACAATCTGTTTACTCCACTTCTAGGGACCTCGTAACCCCCCTGCCAATACATAAGAATGTTCCTGTTTGCAGTTAGAAAAATTACCCAAATTACAATCTGTTTACTCCAACATATGTTGGAAAGTTATAGAAGGATGACTAGTGCAATCAATCCATTCCTTTAAGCCCTGGATTTGTTTCAGTTTAAAACAGAAGTATACAAATATACTTGTCCAATGTCTATGCTTTAACCATTCACCTTAAGATGTTTTTACAATATAATTTCCTAAGTCTATTTAATATCTTCATTATCATAAAAACCAACCTATATCCATCTTAACTCCACATCTACCACTCTTAGGGGGATGAAATCTATTTATCCCTCTGAGCACTTGGTAGACCCAGAATTAAGATGGATCTAAGATAGAATTTCCCTTTAAACAGTCTATGCTCACATGAATACCATGGTTCAATACCATGGGTTATCATAAACCTGGAGCTTAAAAATTACTATTAGTAATTTATAAAAATTAATAAAATTAATAGTTGATTTTTATTTTATTTTTATTTTAACCAACCTAAAATGTTTAACATACATTAAATTACAACATCCATTTTTACTTTGATCCACCAAGCCCCGAGAGGGATCAAATATTTTTTCACTCTATGCTAGTTTGCATATCACGATATTTGATACCTCTCGGGGTTAGTAGATCCAGAGTAAAGATGGATCTATTCTGGTTTAATTCCCCCATTTAAATAGGCTACATTCCAAGTGAATACCATGGGTCAATACCATGTGCCATTTTGGTGAATACCATGGGTCAATACCATGTGCCATTTTTATTTTTATTAATACTAATATTAGGCTTAATAATGTTTTTTTGCATGGTATTAATATAAAAAAATAAAAATATGTTTTATTTGTTTACCATACGCCTCGTTTATTTATATTTTTATTAATTTACCATACCATTCATAAATACAAGGTGACTTATGTTGTAAATATAAAAAAATGTTTTATTTATTTACCATACCTCTCATTTATTTATATTTTTATTAATTATTCTTTATTTATTTACCATACCTCTCATTTATTTATATTTTTATTAATTTACCATATCTCTTTTATAAATATGGTATTTGGGCCTTTGGTCCATAGGCTTCACTTAAATAAAACCTATTCTTGAAAATGGGCAAATGGAAGGTTGTAACTCCTAATTTCAAGGGCTAGATTTACCTTTTTTACCCTCTCCCTTAAAATAATGTGGGCTATTTGAGGTGATTTGTAAAAATGTACTATGATACAAAATATTCGCCCACTAAAAATTTAAAACCCCTTAATTTCACCAAAAGGCGAACATTCGCCCCTAAAATCACCCCTAGACAGTGACAAAATGTTGTGTAACAGATGCCCCCTAAAGCGTGAAGGCCGAACTAGAGTGGGGGATGAAATGCTTTATAAACCAGTGAGGTAACCGAGTCTATCATTGGAAAACCTGTAAACATGTATAGATACATATACATAACTGAAATATCTATAAAATTATACATGAATCATGGTATGGATGGAGCCATCCAATAATAATAAGGATGACAACTCATGGTATGGTTGCTGCCACCCATCTGAAAGAGACACGTATATCAACATGATCATGTCACATCGCCTTGCAACCTAGACTTTTGTAATCTAAGCTCAGGGTATTGTGCTCCAACACGCCCCAACCAAAGTACAAATTTTAACATGTGAATAGATGTGTTGACGTCGAACATGCTAGAAAATCACTTGATTACCAGCCAATGATGAATGTTGTTAACAAGCGCGGGAGAAACTGCCAATAATGACAATGGTCCTCAAGCTACTATCAACATAATTCACGAAATGTGAATAAAGGAACTGTATTCGAACACCCGTGAAGTCACTCGATTGAAAGCCAATGATGTGAACTTGTTGTCGAGTGTGAAGAACATGCCATTAAGGCATGCAAGCTCTAAGGTACTAGAAGGGAGTCTCTCGGTCAAGTTCCTGGATAATGATCTAAAGTCGATAGGAAGAGACCATGTCAAAGGAGGTAAATAATGTATCCCACATCATCGACATGAGACAAAGGGATGCAAAATGATTTTGGATGATACAGAGAGTCAGGGGTAAGTGTAACTGCAGAATGAGAACTCTTGAACATATTAGCGATATGACTAGAAGTTTGGCAGCTTTTGGATCCATAGGACCAGTGGTCATGATGACGTGGCAGAGATCAAATGGAAAGAAAAAATAAACAACGCAACCCAAGAAGGTCAACGATAAAAAGGAGGATATCCCAACCCGGCATGAAGCAGAAAGTGTCATGTTCAAGAGTGAGCTGCCGACACAACTGATTGGATTACCAAATTTTCCCCCACTATTTCTGGCAGGTACCCCAATTATTTTTAAATCACAAGATTGAAGGGGATAACATATGCTTACACTATAAGTTCATCCTTGAGACGAATCTGACCTAGTAAGTTTAACGAGCCTTAGGAAGGAGAAGCTCATGTTCATCATGGTGATGAATCCATGTCATTTAATATTTTAACGAGTCCAAAAAAGGTGCAAGTCAATATCATTTTCATGTTTAGAGAGTTTGAAAAAGACACAGAAAAGAAAACTCCACATGGTCCCCTTTCATACATTTGTGTCTCTCAAGCCCGAAAAGGTAGAAAACAATAATTGAGAGAACAATTTGACCATTTCAGTTGAGGAGTATGTTTTTCGTAAATAGTACATCCCAATGCGAAAAAGGGGTAAATGTATACTAGGTGCACGACATTTCACATCCGTTAATGAGTTCGAAATGATAAGAGCTCGACTATATTTTCGTGTTTAAAGGGTTACAAAAGAGCTTGAAAGCGGACCCCCCATTTTATTCTCTTTCATGAGTCAAAAGGGAAAAAATACTCAGAAATCTTTTCAATTGAGTTTTACGAGTCGAGAAAAGAGTGGAAACGTCACTCGTCCTGGAGGAACGAGTGGTATAAAGGGTAACAACTGGTTTCGACAATGGTGGAACTGCTCAAAACATGTAATGGTCAAGAGGCGGGCTAGTAAAACCACTCATCGCTGTGGTTCCTTAGGAAAGGAAAAAAAACCAAGTGAAGGCATATGATTGGCCATAGAGATTGTGGCAATGGAATGAAACAACCAAGTCTCATCTAGCAGAAATTAGCTAATAAAAAGAGAAATCACGAGATGTAAATCAGGCATGAGTTCATTTTTTCACAAGCTTGAACCATTGGAAACTCTGCTTGAATTTGATTTCATGTTTACACAAGCTTCAAACGAAAAACTATGCTTGCTATAAGTTTGCATGCCCCCAACATAATGACTCATTCGAGGTACATGCCCCCCAAGCTTCATTTTAGCCAACTTGGTTGATGGAATGAAGGTTCACTTTCAAGATCTTGGAAAGACTCAACTAGGATTTTACGAGATCTTAATCAAACACTCGATTTGTAAAAGGGAGTTGCTCCATTTTTTAATGAGTTTGACACAATAAAAGAACTATCCTCAAGACCCTTGTTTATTTCTTAACGAGCTTGACACAAGGAAAAGAACTATGTTCAAACCCTTCATTTCATTTTTTAATGAGGTTGACACAAGACCAGGAACTATCCTCATGACCCTGTTCATGAACTATATGAGAAAATAGCTCCCAAGAGGTCTTCACTAGACGGAAGAACCATGCTCTTGGAGGAATACATGTCAATTGGTACCATAGACAGATCGGGTTCCAATGCCCCCATTACATAATGTACTATATCATCTATGTGATTATTAGCAAATACGGAGATGGAATGGATAGCCACATAATTGACCTATCGCGGGTAAGGTATTGCTTGCAAACTAGAGTTGATAGGGGATGATGTTTGCAAAGGAGGCGCCTAGTGACCAATGAGAGACAGTTGATCAATAGTCACAATTCTCCCTTCATGTGAAAAACAAACCACAAAGAAAAGTGAAGAAAAAAGAGCTCCCATGGCATAAACAAATTCACGTCCAAGGAGAAGATTGAAATCTAAGGGAGCTTTGACTACCATCACGTCTATATAAATGAACTTTCCTCACAAAGTAATAGGGAACTTTGCAAGGACCCCTAAGGGTTAACTAGTTAATCTATTGAAAGCCAAAAGATTCTGGGTGACAGGAAGAAGCTGCAGGGAACCCAAAGCTTTCCAAGTAGTAGAAGACATGATGCTGACAAATGCGCCTTCATCCAATATAGTGCCATGTACTACCATATTATAGGCTTGTACTTTGATCTGGAAAGGCACATAAGATGGGAGGTGGAAAGAAGTCAATTGAATCCAATCAAAAGAAACGATAGAACCACTTGGTGGGGGTATCATATGATTTCCCCCATGCTGTACAAGAATAGGAGAAGGACTTTCGTAAACAATCTTGATGGGAGGATCAATCTTTGATTCATGGGAATCTGAGAAGACGAGAAGAACATGACCAATATGATCACTACTCTCTTCAGGAACAAAGTGAACAATTGAAGGTGGAGCCAAGTTGACACTCTTCTCGGCCAATGGTTGGTCTAGAATAGACACAAGAGAATCATGCTCAGGAAGAGAAGGATGGGCAAGAGACGAATCCAAATCAATCTCTTTACTAGCTAGGAGAGGGTTAGAATAAAGCCTTTGATAACCAACAAGAAGTTGGGGTTGAGGAGCTGCAAGGTTTTCCACAACTTTGGAAGCTTTATCCATAAGAGGACAAAGGTGAAGAAGATGCTCTCCTTCACATAACCTACATGGGAATCTAATCTTCCCTTTCTTCTTACCATCACTAACTGAGGGTGCAACATCGACATGATCTCCAAAGGTCAATGGGGATGGTCGATCCAGATTTTGAGACCATACCTCTAAGAATATGGGAATGCCAGGACAATCTCGAAGGATATGGTCACCCTTACATAGCCTGCAAGGGAATTTTACCTCCCACAAAGGAAGCTCAAAAGGTTTGTCTACAGGAGGTGCATTTGGAGTAACAGTTGCACGGTTGGCCTCTCACTTATCTGACTTCTTCTACTTCATCTTCTTCTTATTCTTCTTAACCTCCTAGTTACTTGATTTCAAACTTTCACCAGGCGAAGTAGAAGAGGAAGAGGAAGAAATAGGGAAGAAGGGGAGAGTTCAACCTTAGAATCGATGTGATGTGATTCAAATGAAGGATATCACGGGGTAGGAGTTGGGACACTCGGGATTACCAAGGTTGAAAATAACTAGACAAGTAAACCAATGGTTAACCCAGGGAGGGACAACGTTGCCATATAAGGAGCACCAACATTTCCAAAAGAAGGAAAAGGACCAAGATTCCCATTCAAGGGGAACCCTTGACTGGTAGACTTTGGGAATGTTGCCATTGGAATTGACTTTTAAAGAAACACTAAGGAAGATGACTTTAACCAGGAATATTTTGTGGGTAGTTAATTTTAAGACACTGAAAATAAACTTTGACTTTTCATATTTTAAGAGTTGAGAAAAGGACCAAAGGTGACTCTATCACTTTCTATTTGAAACGAGCTCGAAAGGAAAAGTGCTCGGATGATATTTTAAGTTTAAAGAGTCAAAAATATCAAATGACTACTCAGGATCATCTAGGTAAAAGGATTACCAGGTGTCCATGAACTGCAGAATACCTCCCGACAAACCGTGAAGTATAGGCAGGAAATCTCCCCGAATGTTGTGTTCGGTGTATCATGTTCACAAGGTAGTACACTCGACTTCCTGTGAATAAAGGATTGCACCTAGTGGGGTCTCCCCTTATATACATGATGATACAGGGAGCATAGTTCCATACTAGCAGTGTCTAATGACGAAGCGAATGAAAACTGTTAGGTTTAAAGACACCAGAACACGTCTCTAGCCTAGACCACTAAATGTAATCATTAAGTTTCAATGCTCCCTTAGGTTAATTTGATAAATTTTAACGGTTGATCTTGAATTAAGTTCCAATTTCAAGGCCTTACTACTATCATCTAACAAAACTCCTACATGTAGCTATATGAGAAAAGAGATCTTTCAGCCCCAAGGGTTAGCCCAACTGCTCAAGTCGTGCCTCGCTAAAACAGGAGGTCACAGGGTCGATTCTACCCGAAAGCCCTTGGGGTTAGGTCTGTGATGGCCGAGGGGTGTGATCCTCGAGATCAGCCCTAGTTATTTCGTGGACGTAGCCTGCACCCCCTGACCACGGATGTACGTGAACCACCTGGGAAAAAAAAAAAAAAAAAGAGAAAAGAGATCTTTCTTTGATGAAAGTTAACATTAATTGAGGGATAGAGAACACACAATCAATACAACAATCAAAGAATGAAAACTTTCCTAAATGCACTTAGTCTTCCCTTAACAACAAAAGAAGTTTCATTTCATTTCCAATGTTTATGATGATGCAATTCTAGCTTTTTAATGATGCTACTAATGCAATATTTTCACTTAAGTAAACTAGAATGATGTTCTTCTTTTCATAAAATGCAAAATGAATCTTTCACATAAAGCACTTTAATGAAAATTTTCACAATTCTGAAAAAACAAGCATCGATAAAACCCAAAGAATGATAAATGAAACTTAAAGCAACTTTTTCCCTAAATCGAACAAGCCAAACACATAAATGCTTCAATTGACAAACCAAGCAATGTAATATATGCTTGGAAAGAGAAAAGAGACACTAAAAATAAGAGAACAAGCAAGATTCTTTCACTCATTCAATTGAAAATGAAGCAATCAAGATGGAAGTCTAAATAAGGGAGTGTGAGGGTCAAGATACAATGGCATAGGAATGGGAGAAATTCTATTTTTTTCTTAACTTAGAGACCAGAGTGACTACCTAATTGACAATTAGTGTCGATTGGCACAACCGACATGACTGACCAATACTACAATTAGTGCTAATGGCCTGATCGACGTGACTGCCTAACTGAAAACTAGCATTGATCAAGGGATTCAAATAAAAATAAAAAAGAACTTCACACAGGGCCAGACTTAACACATCAGAGGGTGGGCTAAACCAAGAAAGCACACAAACTAAGCTAAATGAAGCTTTCTACTCAAGAAGAACACAATCAAAACAAGCTAAGAGGCAGAAACCAAGAGAGAAAGACACATTGGTCGAGATCTAGAGTGAACCCTAATATTCACCTACAGGCATCGCCGCAACTACCTAATTGATAACAAGTGCCAGAGGGGGGTCGACGCGACTTTTTCTGAGTATATTGCACTAATCGGTGTGTCGGTCAGAGAAATAAGTGCACTGACTGAGGATGCATGGAAAAAATAAAAAAAATTCAAAGGCTGAGACAAAACTTGGTACTGTAAATTTCAGACCCAGAGCAATGAACAAGGAAAAGCATACAGAACTAAAGGGAAATGGTGAAACTAGAAAAGTTCACACAAAACCATGGAATTCCAAGCCAGCAAATAGAAGGGTTGGTTCCCCAGCAGAGTCGCCAATTTGTGGTGAAGTAAAATTATAATTGCGGACACAAACAATTCCTCTAGTCCGATAGCGGGTCTAGCCACTAACAAGACATTCTATGGAATGTTTCCTTAGGTTAGAACCAATTAAGAGGGCCTACCTCTTAGTTCTCTTATCCCATTTGGTGATGACCTTACTTGCTCGCTTCAACTATCTCCCATTTCCTTCTTCGAACACCTGAAACAAGTAAACAACAACAAACAACAACCATGATAATAAACAAATTGTAATTCAACCTACTTAACAAGTCAAGAAACATTAAGCCATAAACATGTGAAATGACACATTATGTAGGAAATCAATTGATAGTTTCATATACATTAAATAAATAAGATATTACAACCATTGTCTCGATGTTGTTGATCTCCTCCGACAAAACCAAGTTGCCACACACTTTCGTTAGCATTCCATGATGGCCTCAACAATGATAATTTTAAGAATCTTCACTTTAGGCTTCACACTAAACCAAATTCACACTTCTCCCTCACACACAACTAGAGACCTACAACTATGAATAGCTTGTTGTTTACTCCAAACACAATTAGCACTAGCACACCAACATTAACACTAGCTTGTGCTTGGGAAAAATGGAGGTTTATATAGCATGAATGGATGGGAGATGGTTCCTCTTCTCATGGGAGAAGGCCTCGTCTCTTGAGGTATTTCCATCCTTATAGGGGAAAGGATCCCAAACTGACATCCTTGACTCCATCCGACTCAAGCATTTACCAGACTTCCATTACAAAGCTTCTAGAGCTGGAAGCTTCGGCTCCTTATTTAAAAAATTTTCCAAAAGAGGATCGACACAACTAAAACAAAGCTTAGTCGCTCCGATCAGTGCTAGGGATAGTGTTAATTTTAATTTATGGTATGTTCTATGCTTAGAGAAATTTACTTTTCTTTCTTATTATTATTCATAGATTAGCAATCACATGTGCATAAGTAAAGTGCAGATAGAACGTTAAACGATCAACAGAAAACAAGCCAAGACAAGAGACACAAGATGTGGCAGCTAGCCAGGGGCAAACCCCACAATGTGTGGGGAAACCCTTTGATAAAATTTTCTTTTATCTTCAATAATTCAGTAGAGAGAAATAACACAATAAATTTGATTTATATCAACAGTAGCAAACCCTAGATCAGCAGCATCAGCGCTAGTGGCTTCATCATCAAAACTAGGGTAGTCGATATCTCGCAAACTGACCGTCGAATCGGCTTGATTCCACCACCAAAAATTGTAGCCTTCAGAGGAGGTCCATATGGACCCACAACGTAGTTCAGAAGAGGAGGTTTGATGGTCAACGCTGGTCAAAGTTTGGATCTGGAGTTGCAGTTTTCAGGTTCAGCAGCTTCCTTTCACATGTGTGAGAGAGAGTCTCGTTTTTGCGCAGTAGAGAAGAGATTCTTTTCTGCGTAGGAGAGAGAGAGATGTGATGAGATGAGTGAGTGCAAATGAGGAAAAGTCCTCCTATATTTATACATAACTGTTGATGTTTGAATAGATGCGACTGTTGGGCTTCTGAGCCTACATGAGTTGTAGGTCGGCTTGATAATAATTCCATAATCAAAATAAATTCATATCTCCACGAATACTTATTGGAATTGGATGATCTTGAGATCAATCCTACACCTCTCAACGAGAGGAGTCTAATAAAAATATAATCAACCATGAATAAGATGACCCACATGGATTTTGGCCCTAGTTTCCAATTTTAACACTCCCTCTCAACTAGGGAGAACTCCATTTGTAATATGTCTATGAGTCACTACTATTCATCCATCAAATGCATTGCCTGGTAGAACTTGAACCCTACCCTGCTCTACTCTATTTTTCCTACTTTGCTCTATCTTGTTCTGCCTTGTACTGATCCGCACTATTCTGCTCTGTTCTGTTCTTCCCTGTACTGATCTGCACTTCTCTGCTCTGTTCTGCTCTGCTCCGCTTTGTTCTGTTCTGATATGCTTTTGTCTGAATTATGAAGAAGAAGAAATGATCGAGGATGTATCATACTGACACAAAGTCAGTCTCAGAGTATGTACCACTGATCCCAGACCAGTGTCAACCAACCTGAAGTTAGCGTTATAGTGGATACAACTCCTACCACTAGTCCCAGACCAATATCATCCTCCACTGACTTAAAGTCACTCTTAGAGTGCGTAGCACTAGTCCCAGACCAGTCTCATCCAACCCAAAGTCAGCGTCATAGTAGGTACCACTCCTACCATTCGTCTCAGACTAGTATCATAGTATTAGAGAGTGTACCACTGGTCCCAAACCAGTCTCAACCGACCTGAAGTCAACGTCATAGTATGTACCACTATCACTAGTCTTATACTAGTACTGAACTAACCCAAGGTCAGTCTCAGAGTATGTACCACTGGTCCCAGATCGGTCTCAACCGACCCGAAGTAAGCGTCATAGTGGGTACAACTCCTACTACTGGTCCTAGACCAGTATCATTTATCCTAGATCAATGAAGGTCATCCTAGCATAGGGAGTACGGTAGATACAGCGATGTGTCCATCAGTACTACTATGGTCCCTAACTTCATTTCCCTGCTCATTGATCAGATGAGAGGTACTTCCCATGAGTCCCACACTGCATGGGTAGGATGCCTTGACAGGAGAACTTAATCAATCTTGTCCTCATAGGAGAACTAATCATCCTACTACACAATCACCATGGAGAACACATCATCCAGGCCTCATAGGAGAACTAATCATCCTGCTACATAGTCGCCACGGAGAACACATCATCCAGTCCTCACAGGAGAACTAATCATCCTGCTACATAGTTGCCACAGAGAACACATCATCTAGGCCTCACAGGAGAACTAATCATCCTTCTACATAGTCTCCATGGAGAATACATCATCCAAGCCTCATAGGAGAACTAATCATCCTGCTACATAGTCACCACAGGGTGTACATGTACACCACCAGGGGATAATGAATCACCTTGTGGTCATATGTCGCTCCAAGAAGTACCCTGCACCTCCCTAGAGCTCCCAGAGCTCAATGCATCATATAGGACCCTCATCAGAGGGTCCTTGAATAACACCAAGTTGTTCTTGGAAAGTCAGGAATTTGAATTTCCCTAGGGGTTTTGTTAGAATGTCGGCGACCTGTTCATATGTATCGATATGATGGAGCCTTATATCTCCCCACTGCACCATATCTCGAATATAGTGGTACCTGATATCGATATGCTTGGGAGTGATGATGAAATTTGGGATTCTCTGACAAACGAATCCCACTCTGGTTGTCACATAGGATCACAGTGGTATCCAATGTAAATCCAAATAGCTCACTGAAGAGCTTTCGCAACCAAACTACCTCACAGGAGGCCATGCTAGCAGCAATATACTCTGCCTCAGCGGTGCTCAAAGCCACCAACTTCTGCTTCCAGCTCATCCAGGATATCGAAGTAGATCCCAAGGTGAAACAACACCCGAAAGTGCTCTTATGGTCCAACACACCACCTGCCCAATCAACATCAGTATATCCAACTAGTCTCACATCTCTGGCAGTGTATCTTAACCCATAAGTGATTGTGCCACGAACATATCTCAACAGATTCTTGGCACCAATCCAATGTATGTGACGAGGTTCAACCATATGTTGACTCAATGTGTTGACTGCAAAACATATGTATGGACGGGAGTTCACCAAGAACGTTAATGCTCTAACGAGTTGACAATACTTAGTGGCATTGCGTAAAATAGGTCTAACAGCACTACCATTTAACTTTTTGAAGTCAAGCTCCATTGAGGTAGTTACGGGCTTGCAGTCTACCATACCGAATCTTTCTAGAATCTTCACCAGATATTTTCCTTGAGATAGGAAAATTTCCCCTCGCTTCTACCACACTTCAAGTCCTAGGAAATAGTGCGTCGGTCCTAGGTCCTTCATTTCAAATTCAGAAGCCAACTCCCTCTTACATTTGTGAATGAGAAGGTCTGCACCTGTTAGGAAGAGGTCATCGACGTACAACACCAGTATGAGAGGTTTGTCAACTTCAACCTTATAGTAAAGGTTAGGATCGACTTCACTCCTAGTGAATCCCAACTTCATCAAGTAGCTATCGATCCTCTCATACCATGCTCCAGGTACTTGCGTAAGCCCATAGAGAGCTTTCTTCAACCTGCATACATGATATTTTCGATTATAAATCTCAAATCCTTCAGGTTTCTCCACGTAGACCTCTTCTTTGATCGAACCATGCAAGAACGCAGTCTTGACATCCATCTGATGTAGGTTCCATCCTTGTGAAGCCGCAAGGGCTATGATCGAGTGGATGGTGGTATATCTGGAAATAGGTGCAAATATCTCATCATATTCTATACCTTCCTTCTGGGAGAAGCCACGAGCGACAAAATGAGCCTTATATTTTTCCGTACTTCTATCTACTGCATGCTTTATCTTGTAAACCCATTTAGAAGTGACAATTGTCTTGTCCTGGGGTCTGGGAACTATTTCCCAGACATAATTCTTCATAATAGACTCATATTCTTCGGTCATAGCATCCTTCCATATTTTATGCTTGAAGACATCTGAGAATGATGAAGTCTCATTTTGTATGATCATGCTCATGATGGTTATGTATCCCTGATACCTGTTAGGTTTCTTACTTTCATGAAAGGTTCCTCGTGGTGCAACATGTCCTTTAGCATCATTAAGTATCCCCCTAAGCCATGAAGGCCTCTTCCTATAAGAGGAAGGCTCAGTTGGATAAATAGGATCCATGGATTCCTCCACATCAGGCATTGTTACATCATCTACCTATAGAAACTTTGGAAGTCTCTGGACAACTTCCACAATCGTACGGTTCTTCCTTTCCACCACACCATTTTGCTCAGGAGTATGTGGAGTAGTAGTCTCCCTCTTAATGCTAGCCTCAGGTATGCCTGAGTGAACCAACTGTAATATATCAGAGGTCTTGCTTTGGCTTGAGGGGAATGGTCCCCTTTTGAGCTTTCCTTCAGCACATCCTGGACATACACCTTCTTTCTTTACTTAGAATTTGGGCATCCCTATTACCATTTGTCTTACAATGGGTAGAGATTTATAATGAAGGTGGGAAAATCTATGATGCCAAAGTTCGGACTGAAGAGATGTGTCACAAGACATGACACCTAGTGGACTTCCACCAACCTGATATAATGAATCAACTCGAAACCCAAGAGTGAAAGAATCTTTAACATTTGTTTTCCATATACGTATGTTGCCATCGCAGAAGTTCACCTTGTAGCCTTTGTCTTCCATTGCTTAGATGGACACCAGGTTCTTCTTGAGGTCAGGTACATATAGTACATCCTGTAAGTGGATCGTATTTCCTTGATTCAATTTAAGAGAGACATTGCCTACACCTTTCACAGGACATTTCATATTATCTCTGAGGATAATTTCCAGGTTAGTTTCTTTCTCTATCAGATTATGGAGAACTTCTTTATAACCAGTGAAGTGCCTTGAGGCACCACTATCAATGAGCCAAATTCCCATTGAGTCCGAAGGAGCAGAGGTAGATAGAGTAGCTAGTAGATAATATTCATCCTGCTTATTTTCAAAAATGTTGGATTCATACTTGGAATTTCTAGCCTTCTTGAATGGTTTTCCTCTTCCTTTATTACTAACACTCCTTTTACCTTTTCTATTGAATTTACCATTCCTTTGATTGCCATCAGAGGGATTTTGATCATCATCTCGATGTGAGTCCTTTCTATCAGGGCACTCCCTTGCATAGTGACCTACTTTATCGTAGATGTAACATCGTCCTTTTCTTCCACCCTTAGGTCTAGCCTTTCTTTTTGATTTAGTCCCGAAATATTTTCTTTTCTTAGTATGAGAAGAAAAAGTAGTAGGAGGACCTTTGGGCATGGGATTTGTTGCTCTTCAACCCTTATTTCTTCTTGAATGCATCTAGCCATTAATCCTTGAAACCAAGAATTACATTATTGTTTAGAAGAGTAGTCCTGAAAACGTATCATTCAGATGGTAATCCTCCAAGAGTCATGAGTTCCATTTCCCTATTAGTAATAGTCTCCCTAATAGATAGGAGATTGTTCCTGATCTCGGTGATTCTTAAGAAGTATGCTTGCATACTCTCATCTTTACCCTTCGTAATTTCCTTCAGCTTATTTCTAAGAAACAAAACTTGATTTGCATCATTAACTTTAAATAAACTCACCAGTCTATCATAGATTTCCTTGGAGGTGTTTAGGTTGGAGATGTAGGCCACTAACTGCTTGTCGATAGAGTGCCAAATGATCTTCTTTGATTTGACTTCACCGGTTTTCCATTTTTTCTTGGCAATAGCGGTTGCATTTAATGGAGGCTCAACAATATTGCCTCTCACATGGTCCAATACTCCTTGATCTTCTAAGGTTAGATCAATAGACATCTTCCATCTGTGATAGTCAGCTTTCTCACGTAGCTTGTCTTTGGCAGGAAAGAGTGATGAGGACCCCATAGTACTTTTAGGATAGCCTTTCCAATCTTCTCTTTGGTGATTGCTCTTGCTCTTGCTCGAGCTTTGTCTTCACCTCAGCTCCGATACCATGTTAATTTATTGTATGTTCTATGCTTATAGAAATTTACTTTTCTTTCTTATTATTATTCATAGATTAGCAATCACATGTGCATAAGTAAAGTTCTGATAGAACATTAAATGATCAACATAAAACAAGCCAAGACAAGAGACACAAGATGTGGTGGCTTGCCAGGGACAAACCCCACAATGTGTGGGGAAACCCTTTGATCAACTCTTCTTTTATCTTCAATAATGCAGCAGAGAGAAATAGTATAATAAATATGATTTATATCAATAGTAGCAAACCCTAGATCAGCAACATCAACATTAGCAGCTTCATCATCAAAACTAGGGTAGTCGATATCTCGCAAACCGACCGTCGGATCGGCTTGATTCCACCACCAAAAATTACGACCTTTAGAGGAGGTCCAGATGGACCTATAGCATAGTTTAGAAGAGGATGTTTGATGGTCAACACTGGTCAAATTTTGGATCTATAGTTGTAGTATTCAGGTTCAACGACTTCCTTCGACATGTGTGAGAGAGAGTCTCTTTTCTGCGCAGTAGAGAAGAGCCTCTTTTCTGCACAAGAGAGAGAGAGATGTGATGAGATGAGTGAGTACAAATGAGGAAAATTCCTCCTGTATTTATACACAACTGTTGATGTTTGAATAGATGCGGCTGTTGGGCTTCTGAGCCTAAATGAGTTGTAGGTTGGTGTGATAATAATTCCATAATCAAAATAAATTCATATCTCCATGAATGCTTATTGGAATTGGATGATCTTTACATCAATCCTACACCTCTCGATGAGAGGAGTCTAATAAAAATATAATCAACCATGAATAAGATGGCCCACATGGATTTTGGCCTTAGTTAGCAATTTTAACAGTTAATCCCGGCACGAGAAGGACAAGGGTCATTAGCGTCGGTCTTGTATATTGGGAAAAATAGAAGATTTTTTGGAAATTATGCGAAAGGGAATTGCTCTAGTCATGAAGAGGGACACAATGGGAGTTTCTTCATGAAGGGAAAGCATGTAGGTTTCACTATAGAGGTCCTCGAGGATCAAGGAATGTGGAGTACCGAGATAGTGAAAAAATGCTATGTAACGCCAACGGATACTGCACTTCATGGCTAAAACTAATGTTTTCAAAGATGTAGCGATCGATGAAGACAAGCATGAAATGACATTGCAGAATGCGGCTAGCTCAAGGAAAGAAAACCTCATGCTAAAAGGCTTGGCATCACTAGAAAAGATGTATCATTTGTAGAACTGCTTTTGGGGACTTATTAATGCTAAAAACCATATTTCCATGATGTCACATGAGCAGATCATTTTGGGAACAAAAAAAAAATCCAAAGTTTGTTAATCTTAGTACTTTTTGCACACCACATGAGAGGTAAGCCTTTATCCTCTTTTTCAAGCAGTACAAGGGATGTATTCGCGTGGATGTATGACAAACTTAAAACTTATGACGTGTGAATCATCCAACATGTAATTTCAATAAAAGAAGGGGCCAAGCCATTTCAAAAAAAGATATGGAAGGTATATATGACACTTGAGCCTCTCATCCAAAAATAGTTAAGGAAATTGTTGGATGCTCGAATCATATACAAAGCATGACATTCCACCTGGGTATCAAATTTGGTCCTAGTAAGAAAGAAGTATGGGGAAATCCTCTTATGTGTTGATTTCTGAAATCTAAACCTCACCTCGAACAAAGATAACTACTCCTTTTCATCTATGGAATAGATACTGCAAACATTATCGGGGTCATCAATGTTTTCTCTGTTTGATGGATATTTGGGATACAACCATGTTCTAGTCTGAGAGTCTGACAGACTTAAAACAACTTTCCGCACAAAGTGGGGCACATTCACATTTAAGCGAATGCCATTTGGGTTGATTAATGTTGGTGCTACATTCCAACATGCCATGGAAATCACATTCCATGGATTGATTGAATAGAGCAGAGTGTTTTATGTTGATGATGTTGCAGTGTTTTTCAAACAAAGATCTAATCACATATGCCACTTGAAGAAAATTTTCAAGAGATGTTTGAAGTGTGAGATATCTATTAATCACAAGAAGAGTGTCTTTGCAGTGTATGGGGGTAACCTCTTGGACCACATCATCACTAAGAGTGGGATTAAAATAGACTGAGAAATGGTCAAATAAATTACACAGGTTCCCTTCCTAGTGAATCAAAACGTTATGCAGTCCTTTCTGGGGAAAATTAATTTCCTCCAAAAGTTTATCTCTAATTATGCTTAGATTGTTAAAATAATATAGAAGATGATAAAGAAGGATGCAATATACAGATGGGATAAAAGGGAAAAGGACATATTTTCCCATATCAACCAAGCTATTGTAGAAGCACCTGCATTATACAACTTTGATTTCAGTGGATTTTTTTTCTCTACACCTTTTGCTTCTGACACTTCTCTTCGCATTGTTCTCACACAAAAGGATGATCAGAATAATGAGCATTCTATATATTTTATGAGCGCTAGTATTTAAGGACCTGAACTCAATTATCTCGCCATTGACAAGCAAAATTATGAAATATATAAGGCGATGAAGCTTTTTCGACCCTATCTCTTGAAAAGTCATTGTATTATCCTTGTTTTGCACCCAACAGTCAGATCATTATTTGTCCAGCAAGATCTAGGAGAGAAAAGAGCAAACTAGATGACCGGTCTACAGGAATATTACTTAGAGTTCAAACCAATTCACAAAATCAAGGGCCACAAACTATGTCGACTAGTAGAAGAAGCAGTGGATGCAAAGGAAGAAGAAGATCTCTCGAGTTGGGAGAAACAAATTGAAATGTACAATGTTGAGCCAACACCCCCCCACTATTCTCATGAACTCTTGGTACACATATGTGCACCAATATCTTGAGCGTGGTGTCATTCCCTCCCATCTATCCACACAACAAAAGTGGGCACTCAGACTCAAAGAATTATCCTACCACTTGGTGCATGGGGTGCTTTTCAGAAAGCACCATAATGGAGTACTGATCAGGTGTTTGGAAGCACATGACTCAGAGAAAGTACTACATGATCTCCATGATGGACCAACAAAGGGAAATTTTGAGGGTAAAAAAATAACACATAAATTCATGCGAGCCAAATTTTTCTTAACTACATTATTCAGGGATGTTGATGCTTATGCCCACAAGTTTCGAATCTGTTAGAGGTGTGCCAATAGAAACAAGAAGTCAACCGCCCCATTCATCCTATAACAGTGGAAGAACCTTTTCAATAGTGGGGATTGGATATTATTGGAGAAATATTTCTACATTCATCAAAGCAACACCACTATATTCTCACTGCCACAAATTATTTCACATGATGGATAGAAGCAGTTCCGCTCAAATAGGTGAATGATCTGGAAGTCATAAATTTCCTTCAACAGAACATCATTTCTATGTTCAACATTACTACTGCACTTTTTCTCGATAATGAAACATCATTGCTAAAACTTTATGATTTTGCATTTTGAAATGGAATTGTATTGAAACATTCATATAATTATTATGCGCATGGGAATGGTCTTGCTGAATCCACAAAAAATAACCTCATCCATATCATCAAAAAGACCATATTCGTTGAGAAAAGAAACTGGCACTTTGATTTGGTAAATGTTTTATGGGCCAACCGAGTCACGCCAAAGCCCTCTCTGAACACCTACCCTTACTTCTTGGTATACAAAAGAGAAGCCATCCTCCTGCCCAATATCTACTTGCCTGCTCTCCAACTTTCACAAGAATCCCAAGGCGAGCCATGATTATTAGTGCAATATAGGATGGACACCCTTAAAAAATTATAGGAAGAAATCTTGAAAGAAAAAGAAAGATTTTTAGTTCATCGGAACCATATGAAGAGGTGGGTAGATAATAAGTCTTCAAGGAAGAACAACTTTAGTGTGGGTGACTTAGTCTTGAAGTGGGATAAAGCCCACGAGGACAAATGAAAACACACTAAGTTTCAATCCCTATCGATTGGGTCATTCACAGTCCATAAAAAGATTGGCCAACAAACTTATCATCTTCAATCAGTTGATGGGAAGATTGACTCTCTCCCTGTCAATGGCCAAGACTTAAAACATTACTTTTAATGATGATCTAGGGTTGTGCCCTACATTATGTACATAATATTTTCTTTCTTGATTGTTTGAATTTTGTTTTTTTCATCATGTGAATAAGTGTTGTGCATGAAAATGTTTTTACTTGTTCGTATGTGTCTGGCTGAACTATAAAGAGCCTTGTGACACTGAAAATTTTGGATAAGTTCCTGTACATCTTCCTTGTGTTGGTTATGTATTTTGGTCAATGATGTTCTAACAAAAAATATGATCCATCTGTAAGGAAAGTTTTGGTCCAACCATGGTGTTATACGGGAATAGTGTCCACACGGATGCTGCTATTCCCACTAATATAGGTGGCTATCTTAGAAACAAACAATCAAAGTCTACTATTGATTCCTTTTATGAAAATAGATGAGAGGAGAACCAAGAGGGCCAACCTGAGTCTTGCGCTCGATTCCCTCTCCTTCTTGATAGAG